>JTDE01000661.1:4434-24878 GCA_014338405.1 Paragonimus skrjabini miyazakii
TCGGCTTGATGTGCAGCCAATTACACAGCAAATAATTCAGAAACTTCTTATCTGTTCGACCGATGATGTACAGATCACATTTAAACCTGCGGTTAACAGTGCAACTTACTCACGAAAAATCTCGAAGTCTACGTAGTGAAGCATACTTCTTACTACGAATGTACCCGTACATCACAGGTAGGCCGTGACCCATACCGTCTGTCACTAGGAACCGATATAACTTCCAACTTCGAAAGTATGAGGAAATATACAATGACATACTTGTGTCTGTTTGTCCCGTGAGTTGCATCCACATTTACAACATGTAGGAAACGTCGGTATAGTTTAATCTCCATTCGCTGGGTGAAGCAGATATGCGTATATCGGTTGTCTTCATCCTTCAGAGTGCGCACCACACCTATAGCACTAATCATCGACAGCACCTCATGAAGGTTCTCTAACATACAGTGATCAACCTTACGTAACAACCTGACTTGAGATTGCAGGTTTCAACTTGCGGCGGATGTTTCCAACGTCAGCGGTTCTGATAAACTTCCCGTAAACATCCGCTACATACTGCTTAATGTCGGCAGTTGGTGTGTTGTACTGGAACAGACTCCTGCACTCGTTCAATTCACCGATGGTGAGTCCATGATTTTTTGAATGGGACTCATATAGAAGACGATTGAGAGGGTGGCTGTCCTCCAACTCGAAAAAGCACACAACCAGACGCGCATCTTGTCGGGCCACATGAAATCGTGATCTACAACATGTGTCACGAGAACTGGTTCGTTAAAACTAACAGCAGTTAACCCACTAGACACGTCGCACACCCCTGCATACACTCCTACGCCTTTTGTACTTCGTACAACGATAATAAATCTGCGTGGTTTTCAGGAAACCACGTCATCTTACCTTATCGTACTTCAAGGCAGTTTTCGACCTACGGCTTGTCCCACGAACATAAATAACGCCCACCTCGTCCATGTACCTCTAAAGACACTTCTGAAAGTGTGAGAGGGTGCGAAATTCGCGATCCTCAAACATCGCCTTGAAAATAGCAATGTAATCCATTTCCTACAAATAAAAAATAAACAACTGGAAGTGAAATAAAAAAGCAAACGGCAAAAGTTGATAAGAACATTAAAAATAACCCCAGCATTCTTACGATAACATTTACACACGAAATCGACCACAACAATGGCACAAATACCAGTTTTCGAAGAACAATTACGGGGAGGTGGTTTTTACTTAATGGTCAGTTAAAACAAACAGATATGAGGCCATGACGCAGAGTTCGACGATTTCAATCTCTGCATCAGCGACCAAGCCATTAGAACGATTTATTCCAGAAAAATAATTTTCTCGAACACGACAGCTCGGGAACTCACGTTCTACGACTAGCATTCATGGCTTCGTACTGCACGATGGAACAAGATGGAAGTCAGTCTGTGGTAAGGCCGTCTTAACTTTCGCGATGGACTGGTGCTTGAAAGCTATAACAGCCTTGAAAATACGGCTGCAAGTCCCGGGATTAACATCCTCCAGCTTCGTCAGCCCCAGATGCAGCATTTTATAATCCGGTTGAAATGGATTGGTAACAGCGACAGTTACCTCTCGGCGAAACATGCTGCTTTTAGGCATATTGTATTCCGCAAGACACCGTCGATGGATTGGGAAGCGGCCTAGAAAGAATGCGGTTTTCGTTAACAACAACTCACTGTATGGATAGAAATCCTTTTTGAAGACGGACAGCATGTGAATGCATGGTAACCACATGGACCGGTAAAAGTTGCACTCACACGCACCATCACTGATGTCCACAGTGTACTGCGCACCCTCACGGCTCACTCGAAACTAAAAATTGATTTTACATAAGGTGCGGTAACCCTGATCTCGTCTTGTTGTTCACAATGCAGTAGGGGAGCACGATTCCCGAGATGCTTCACCACCAATTGACTGGCGAACGTCGTCAGCCGAGACAGTATACTCTTGACGTACACGTCAACGCTAACCACCTCACGGCGGTCACAAACATGGGTGCACTGCATCTCAAACTGCCTCATTAACCACTTGCTGTGGGATCAAATTTTACTGATGGCCGTGGCTAAGTGGTACCGCGGATGGGTGCGCCTCTTAATTCGACCATTAGCATCCTCCAGACGGTTGTTTGTTCCGTTTCCGAAGTGAACAACGTCTGATTGTGCATGGATGGCCCACTTGGGCTTTATATAAAGCCAATTGCACATTAGGTAGTTCAAAAACTTCCGGTCTTTGCGTCTGATTAACGCAATATCTTGGTTGAACCTGAAACGTAAATGGACTAAATTTTTCGCCCACTCTTCTAAGTTATCCATAGTTGCCATATGATGAAACAACTAGCGACTTATAAATGAGTCGGTCTAAATGTAGATTACAGGGTTAACGACACCAACTTACGTGTTTCCTCATGGCATCTCAAATATAGAAATAAAATAGCCGTATATCGCACCCAAACACCACTCGTGCTGCTCGCATTCGCGCTGCCATTTTGTCCATCACAAACGTCATAACAGGTATGTGATCACCCATCACATCACGAAATAACTCAAACAATCGACGGAGGGAAGCGTACTTTTCACTCCGAACGTAACCATACATCACGGGTCTTCCATGGCCCATCCCGTCTGTGACAAGAATTTGATAAAGCTTCAAGCTACAACCGCATATGTGAACTGATAAAGGACCCACTTGTGGCGGTTGGTTTCATGCGTGGCATCGACGTTGACCACATCGGGAAAACGTCTGAACAACTGTACTTGCTCCTTCCGCGCGAAGCATACGTGCGTGTATCTATTATCGTCGTCTTTGAGGACACGCAGTACGCCGTTTTTCTCTACGTGATCGAGGATTTGGGGTAGGTTTTCTGCAACATCAGTGTACACAAACCAACTTACTTATTGTCGGAGGTTTTAAACGATGACGGATGTTGCAAATATCCATTGTCGTTAGATACTTGTCATAGACATCCGCAGCATACTGCTTTAACTCCGCAGTTGGAGTATTGTACTCGAACAAATGCCTCAAGTCGCTCACTTCACTTGCAGTGAGCCGGCAATTTGTTGGTTGTGCCTCGTACAGCAAGGCAGTCAAGTCATGGTTGTGTTCTAAAGTAAAAGAGCTAACCACCAACACCGTTTTCCTCCTAGCCACGTTAAAGCGTGATTGACAGCATGTATCGCGAGAACTGACCGATTGAAAGTAAGTGAACTCAACTCACTAAACACGTCGTAATCCGCGGCTTTTGCTCCTACGTCGCTTGTACTTGGTACATCTGTACGCCATTTACCACGTAACCTCGGTAGCACTCACACTCACATTATCATACTTCAAGCGTGTATTGCTTGATTTCTTACTTGAAACAATCACGTACAAAACATCGTATTCCTTCATATATTTCTGCAAACAACTTCGGAATTATTGGAAGCCAGAAAATTTCCGATCTTGGAATAGATCTTTGAATCCCTAAAATAAAATTTATAAACAATCAATCGTTTATCAACACAGAAGGATTAACTATTAATCGAACATAAACAAATACTTAGCATGAAAACGCATAAGTGCGATCACAACACCCACCATTATTATTTTCAATCTTCGCGCGAAATGTAGGACAAACACATTAACGGTGAGGTAAAACAAGCCTTTCAAAGCTCGTCGTCATATTTGTCGCAGAAACTGATGATTTTCAACTTTTTGAACGATACTACCAAAATATTGCCAGATATTCACGAAACCCTCTTAACTTCGCTGTTTTACGACAGATTTTACTCTCCACGGATAATTTTCAGCTGCCGTTAACAATCTGGGGCAATTTCGTCATGGCCGCCGCCTCATTATAGGAGGAATATCGCTCCAGCTCGAACGTCTAAAAAAAGCAACGGACGGAGTAATGAATGTATTATCAAGTTCGTGCTGGTCGTTCAGTTGTAATATAATGGATTTGCAGATTCGAAAACTATTCCCAGCCGGATTAGACAGAGTCCACCACAGTTCATCTGACAGTCCTGCGAAAGCATTAGACGACCTAGTAAACATTTTAATGGTCAACTCTGCCAAGCGCATTTACATTAACTCTAGTGGTTTATTAAACAAACTGACTGAGCTTTGTGCAACTTGCTGCTTCTACAAAAACTCCATATAAATGGTGCTCTCTGACCCCTGAATAACTAAATTTATATGGAGTTACAGGCTTCAATTCACTACATTCAAGTACAGGTAGAAGGAAGGGTGAGGAGGCGGTATCTCTCTGTTCACGCCTATTTGAACCTTCAAGTATGATCGTCCTGTACTCACCTCAATATCCCTGAAACAATGTGGCAACTTAGAATCGCTGATTAGTGTATGTTCGGTACCATCAGGAGCATTCGGGGCGAAACAGAAGGATACTCCTTCGGGTGGCATGGAGATGTTGATCTCGTTGGGCTTCTGACACATTGTTCCAATGAGTGGCCCCAAACATGTGAAGGTCAACTCCGCGGTCGTCTCGTAAATGGGCCCGAAAATGTTGAGAGGGACCTCCTCCGTTGTATAAGCACCTGGCTCTACTGTCATTGTATCCGGCTTCGTGCGTTGGCGAGATAGACAGAACCCAATGTCTGTCGACTACATTCCCATTAGGGAGAACCTTGCGGTTTTCAGTTTCAAAGATAGCGCGACGCTAGACTTCAGTGATCATGCAAACCAATTGAAGGTAGGTTCGTTGCAGATCCAGGAAGTTCTTATCTCAGAGTCGACCCTCTTGGCTATCTTGCAGAATGGGATGAGTGTCCGTACACCCATCTTCGGGTGCGTTCCAGCGATAGTTTCCGTGATAGTTAGTTAGTCTTTGTGATAGTTGGTGTACTGGCCAGCAAATGATAGGACGAGATGTGAAGATCACACGCAGGTTGTGTAATGCACAAGAAGAGGAGAGGAACAGAATACTAGAGATAAGTGAATTAAAGTCGACCTTGGCATCCAGGACTCATGCCATCTTCGTACCATCTGAGCCGCAGGCGGACATACCGCATAAAGTTTCAGACTGCCGCGAAAGAATGGGGATTTTCTTTCAGAATAATAATAAGTAAAAGAAAAGAGAAAACCAGTGTAGAGTGGATAACTGCCTAAGGACTTCCTAGCCTTAAGTTGACTAATGTGCGCTATGTGGGCAACATATCACCGGTGGCAGAACACGTGTTCTGCGGTTTGTATGAATGATATTCAATCAAAAAGTGTACAGGGACGTGATATCTGTTGAATAATCGTTTGAACCTATCTGTGGATGTCGCCGTAACAACTATCTTAGGTAGGCTATTTCAGTAGCTAAGCCCTCACAAGACAGGGAAACTTGTTGCAGCTAAGTCTACAGTATTGCCTTTCTAACTTCAGGGAGTGCTGCCTTAGAGTTGGTTGACTCTGACGAGTATACATAATTTTGTGAACCAGTATCATTGCAGCTAATATGTACACATTAAAGCACACTATTGGTTGTCCTACTGGCTGATTACCATGCCACGTACACACCCGTGTTTATGAACCCGAATCCCGGTCCACAACACACCCTTGGTTTCCGCTCATACCTTATGTGCACTTCTACCCAGTTTGCTTGTGCGTGTGTGTGTGACCGACGCCTTCTTCCGGGGGTGTTTTCGGCCTAACATTCTTCATCCGTCGGTCCGATCTCGTTGGGCCATGGCTCGTTCTATCGCCCCCGTTGTATGTGATCCGCCCGTATTGGACTTTTGGACGTATTTCGGCACCGCGTTGAGGTACTTCACCGAGGGCTGGCAAACCCATACCTCCAATTTGATAATCCGCCACATCCACAGCACATCGACGTTGGTAGTCAAGACCGAGCAAATTCAATTTCTACAGCCTCGAGATGTAGGACAGAGTTCTCATTCTTAACACTGTTTTTTGAAAGCTTTTCTTTGAACACTTGATCAGGTATGTAGCAGCAGATCCACTAGCGCGGACCGCGAAAACCGGAGAATCTTTGGTAATATGAGCGTCGGCCTGTTGCGTTTCGATTGGACTCGCAAACATGGAGTGACTACCGTTTATTCCATTTTGTTGATGTACTGCGCACACAAACCACGGCAAACCCCTCACTGCCGACAAGGATTGGGTTATAAATTAGCAGACCAATGTGTCTGCTGCGCAGTTAAGCCCTGAAATCGGTGCAGAAGAAACGGCAAGCACGGACGATCAGTAGGTAGCCTCGACTGAAAAACAACCGGGAAGAGTACATACACATACTCAGTCGGCTCGTCTCGGTTATCCGCGGTGATCGTCGTTAAAATCAACTTCAACTCACCGAAAGTTTCGTCGCCGTTTCGCTGAGCCTATTTAGGTTGGTACTATCAGCTCGTCCAAATGGGACAATGACGCTTCCCTCCCTATTACCGATGGCCTCCGTAAACTCTAGTGCTTAGGCCGTAAGAATTTTCGTGGAACTCTGTTGTAATATTTTGTCTGTGCCTTATTAATCCTGCCGAATTTTTCCGTTATTGAAGCTGAAGGCACTTGATTCGTGAACACAACTCAGTCCGCTGCATTTGATCAGCTCTGGCGCCTCTGAGGCAGCCGTCCTGCTTCAGACGACGTCCCACCGAAGAAGCTTTGTTAAGTTGCTCAGAATGTTGCTGAGCAGCTTACCTTCTGGCCAAATCAGTTTCAAAGGGTCCATATCCATTTAATGAAATTTGGAGTATATCATCACGTCCTCAAGAAAGATAGGCAAAAGCTTCCAATTGGGTATCACCCAATGATTCTTTTTCCAAATACCACAGCAGTACTGGAAACACTGGTTTACAACTCGACTCATGGGTGCCTTTCTTCTTGTAGGTTAGACCCCAAAATTCAGTTTGTCTTACGCAACGAATGCTTGCTCAGAACCCATCTTCCTCCAACCACTGACAAGCTTACAAAAGCAGTTGACCATGATGTTAAGATAAATGCCGTATGCCCAGAATTTGTCACAAGTTTCAGTCGTGTGAATCACACTATTCTGCTTGACAAGCTCCACTGCAATAGGGTGCAAGACGGTAATATTGTTCAGCCAAGGCTGTGTCATACTTAGTCAGATGGACGGCGTAAACTAAGTAATTTCTATTAGTCTAACGAGATGTAGCCGTGTTCCACGAGGTTTTACCTTTGGACGGCTTCAATTCTTATCCTTCGTAACCGATCTTCACCCTTGAGTTTGTCTCTCCTGTTGCTATTTGTGGGTGGTTCCGAAGGCTGAGGTGCCGCGACCACTTCGGATTATCAAATCATCATATAGAATGAACTCGGCAGTCAGTGTGGTCAGACTGATATGAATACGTTTTCTTCTACCGTTGCCAGACGCGCCAGAAAGCTGTTCATCTGCAAGCACAACATTAAGAGGTGTGCCTTCAGGGTCTGGAGAGCTCTCCCTAAGACGTCCGAATTGGGCACTCATCATCCTTGCGGAAGCATCTGCAATGCCAGTATTATCAATTACGGTGTCAAGACGAGACTGGAGGAGTGAAGGTGTTCGCGCAAGCAGGCAACTATCGAATTCAACGGATACATAATCGACTTCAGTAGCAGAGCTAGTAGGGTCTCATTTTTTGCCAACGTTGGTCACAGCTTAAGTCAACTGGAGCAACCACGGACAATGGAATGAGTTCCATCCTCCTAGCGAGTTCCCCCAATTCGGTCGCAATAAGAGCATTGCTGCTGAATTTCATTTCACCGTATGCTCGGACTTACTATGCTCAATGCCAGACGTATGCGACGATGAAAATTAACGACCGTTTTGAAGCTTACTTTCAATGTGGTGTCTGTGAATGTTATGCTGTTCTTGAACGCCCAGTCTAGCAAAACTGTGAATGCTTCAAATGTGAAATCATTTTGAGCGAAATAATGTCGCTTACACGGTTCACACTTCCACCGATAGTTGTCCACCACGAAACAATCCTTCACCATAATACCTGGAGCACGACATGGGCGATCAATCTGGCTGTTCAAAACACCGCGTTTTGCTAACTCGATCAGTATGGACTTGGCGCTTGCAAACATTTCCTTTTGTTTCCACTGCGCATAGGTCTCAGAGTTAACCCAAGACTGCTTGCTCCAAAACATTCAGGAGGCTACAGCAGTAGGCACAGCCTCTCTTTCCTCCAGTTTACGACGACGTCTGTGGAATACATCGGCTCCGTTGATGAGACTGGCACTCAACCGACATTAAGCACCACGACTGCGTGATCCGCGGCCGGCTTGGGCTGTTCTGCTCCAAAACAGCCGCCTTGTTTGAACACATCGTGACCTAGATCGAGTTATGAAAAATGCAGAACAGTTAAAAAAATTATCTTCCGACAGAATCCATAGCATCACATTTAGCTGTTGAGCCCACAACAGTTACTACGAGAGGCTCATCATCGCACACACCCTTAGCACCACGGCGGCAACTCCGTGCTCTAAACATGAAGTACAAACACGATGAACAAGATACCTTTCTGGGGTAGTGTACCCGCCCGTCGCTGAAATGTGTTTAACAGCAGGCCATGTTGATGCCCCCTGGTCTGACAGCCGTGTAGATCCTAGGATGACACACCCGCATCTAAAATGGGGCATATGGACCGGCAGAAAATGAGATAACGTACTAGCAGCCATCAACAGAGCCTGCAGCCGCTGAAAATACAGAATAACAGTAATCGGAATCATAAGCGTCCATGATACGAAGATGGAAGGGTTGTGGCTGAGACGATGTGAGGGGGACTCAATGTTTTCGTCGGATAAATAACGGGTATCGAAGTTGGTCATTATCTGTCAGAGCACTGACTCGCGTACACATGGCCGGCCACATTCAAGCATAGTCAATGAGCAATAAACAAAACAATACGCACCTTGTTAATGATAGGGTTGGACGTGTTACTCATGTTTGTACCATACCGGAGATAGAAGCGAACACGTGATAAAGTAGACCGCTTTCCACCAGAAATACTATTGGGGAAAACGGCTGAAAATATAATTCAGATGTATAACTAACCGACAACCGTGGCAGCATAACTTTCATTAAGAATTATTGTGATATTTTGTGTGCACTGCAAACGCAAAGTGGTCGAAAATTATAAATTCAATTACACCTTCAAAATAACGCGAAATTGAGCATCTTCGCTGGATTGGAATTTGTATTACAACACGAAAATTCTGTTGGAAGCATTTTTCAGAGCGTAAAAATAATTAGCAAAGTCAACATTATGCTTTTATCGAGAAAGAATGGCGACAAATTTTTCTCAACGAAAAGGTACAACTGATTTTTACCATTGCAACACGACTATTACATTCGATGAAATCTATATATTTGTCTCGTACTATGCGTTTTAGTATTTCATGAGATGTTTAAAAATTCTGTTTTCGCGCCTAAATAACCGTTACCGACTCGATTCCGCCTTGAACCGCCATACCGGCGAACTACACAGTTGCCGTATTATCAATAGAAAGTTTAAACGGGTTAAGAGGAGAAGTGGAAAGCAAACGTGGAATACAACTTACATTTAAATATAAGTCTACCTGTGAACTTGTTGCTGTAGTGGATAAGTGGGTATGCGCTAGACCCTTATCCCCAACAATTTAAAACGTCTTTCCTGAAGTGAAATCTAACCGTTGTCCCAACAGGCATCGAACCAGAGAAGACAGTGAGGTTTGGAAACAAACCGTATATTTCCAGCAATGTTTGGAAATATGATAAGTAGTTAGCTCTAGCCTAGTCTGGGACCAACGGCAGCAACCAAGAGGAATAAGAAAAGAAGCGTGAGATGGGCGACGGTCCACTCGGCGGCACTCAAAAGCGCGCCAGGTGAAAAGTGCGTGGAACCTTCGAGTGCGTTAAGCAACGCTGGAAAAGGTTCGGTTGAACGACCTTGAAGAACGAAATGATAGAATAGTGGTTAGGAGAAGAGCAAACGTTCGCTATGTGCAATTAGTTGCACGACTGAAGAAAGTGGCACTGAGTTCGTATCAGGCCTCCTATAGCAGGCGTACATAGGATCATGCGTACAGACCAAACAAGCGGGAAAACACGGTTGCAGCCGGGATCCTTGGAGAAGCCACACGATCTCTGGTCACTACAAAGCCTTGTGCAAATTTTCAACCTCATGTGCGCATGATTTCCGTGATTTGACAGCGGCCTTACTTAAAGTATACAGCGCTTGGGAGACTCATTTTTTCTATACAGATAAGTATTCTGTTTGTTATTCAGGAGCTGCAGGTACCTTCTTCTGGTTACTTGTGGCAGTTGTGAAAAATAGTTTGAAAGATAACCAGATACCTTGTGTTTTCTCTAGATCTATTGTGTCACCTTTTATGGCGCCCTCGCTGTGAAGCATGAGCATATCTCTGAAATCCTCATTGTATGAGAAATGTACGTGCTTACTGACTAAACTCTTTTGACCAGTACCCGATTCCAGCTTGCTCAATTTTTAACGCACCGGGATAATTAAGATCCCGTATCCTTAAATCTTTAGCTGAATAGTGCCCTAGAAAACAGAGCCCACAAAGTCGCTTGGGTAAATGGGAGCTAGGAAGAACTGGAAAAGACCCACT
The DNA here is from genome assembly GCA_014338405.1 of Paragonimus skrjabini miyazakii. Classification (NCBI taxonomy): domain Eukaryota; kingdom Metazoa; phylum Platyhelminthes; class Trematoda; order Plagiorchiida; family Troglotrematidae; genus Paragonimus; species Paragonimus skrjabini miyazakii. The sequence goes on from JTDE01000661.1 coordinate 15,007, forward strand.
GGATACTCCTGTGGAAAACCTAAAAGGGAAGAGGTATTACTATTAATGATGTCACTTTGTCCTGTGGTTTCAATGACGGTAACCATCTATGGCTGTCCTGAATGTTTTCGCATGTTTAATTTAGAGGGCAAATTCCGGTTAGCCAACGACTACTATGGACCCGCTACAGTCTGACTACAGCATGGACTTGTGTTCCGCAGCGCGTTTGCTTAACAAGTTCCACAAATTCTTGATTGAGCACCTTTCTTCTGTCATCACAGAACTATCAATGCACGAGTGTTCTCTGGGCGTGAAAGCGAACAAAACCTGATACAAACTGCTCGTCATGGAAAGTGGATTGGAGTAAAACGAAGCGTTGCTCTGAACTGGTAAACATTTTCTGGTACAGAATACACCGATTCTTACACCCGTCACTCAGTTTAAAAATCTCATCACAATCTGGCATAGGCGAGATGCGACTAGTGAATTCAATGTACGTTATTCGCCACATTTTTGGACTTCCAATTATATTAGGAATAACAGGACGCAAAGGTCAATAATCCACCGCTTGTTGCGCGTCAACCAGTGACTCAATAAGTTAGTGAACGAAATACGAAACAAACTTATGAGAATTTCTTATTTTCCTACGTAATCTCCCAAGTTTAGAAGCGGTAGGCTGAACTGTGAGAGTAGTTGCGGTAATCGAATTCAAGCGGTAATGGATAGTCAGAGTGTGGTCTGAAAACCGATACTACTGGCAGAACTGAGAGGATGAGGTAGAAATTTTATTGCCTCACATCTGTGCCACGGGAATGAGCTACTTTTTCACGTTAACCCAATCTGGTAAATCTTGAAGTTAAGATTATGACTCCTACCGTTATCACGGGGGGTGCCATCGATCCCTTCGGAAACGACTTGAAACAGCACAAGAGCCATTACAGATTTTCTTCAGACACACTTGGACTTCTGGTGGAATTCTGTTCTATCCAGAAAGTTTCGAAAAGGAACTGGAGTTACCAGCCAGTGGTGATCGCACACATAATAATCCATTCGCTCGGAAAATTGTGGATTCACTGAAGTCGGATATCGGTAACTGTGTAGTTCAATGGTGTGGTGTTTCAAAGTCGAAGCGAGTTGGAAACGGCCATTTAGGCGCGAAAACAGATTTTTCTAACATCTCATGAAATACTAAAACGCATATTACGAGACAAATATGTAGAGTTTATCGAGTGTAATAGTTGTGTTGCAATGGTAAAAATCAGTTGTACCTAAAAATGGATCATACTCGCCTTTTCGTTGAGAAAAATTTGTCGCCATTCTTTCTCGATAAAAGCATAATGTTGACTTTGCTAATTATTTTTATGCTCTGAAAATGCTTCCAACAGAATTTTCGTGTTGTAATACAAATTCCAATCCAGCGAAGATGCTCAATTTCGCGTGGTTTTGAAGATATAATTGAATTTATAATTTTCGCCCACGTCGCCTTTGCATTGCATTGTTCACCATATATCAAAGTAATTTCTCATGTAGGTTACTTCGCCACGTTTGTGGGTTGGTTATATATCTGAGTTGTATACTCAGACTGTTTTCCTGCCAGTACTTCGGGTAGAAAATGTTTTACGGAATGTCACTTCCGAAAGAGATTGCACCTGACGTTGTCACGTGGTTGCTTCTATCCTCCGTATATTGCAAACATGAGTAACACGTCCCACTCTGTCATTAGCAACTTGCGTACTATTTGGTTTATTGCTTAGTGACTGTGCCCGAATGTCGCTTGGCATGTATACGCAAGTCAATGTTCACTTATCTGACGGATAATGACCAAATTTAATGCTCAATATTTCATTGAAGAAAACACTGATTTTCACTCCTACCAATTTAGCTACAACCCTTCTACCTTCGTATCATGGACGCTTATGATTCTGACAATTGTTAATCTATACTTTCGTCGGCTGCAGACTTCATTGATGGTTATCTGTATGCTTTCTGAGTTTTCGCAAGCATTCAAGATCAATATAACATGTTGAACAGTCCAAATACGAGTTTATCCTGATTTCTTCCGTATGTTTCTTATCAATGTTGTACATGGCTCAAATCAACTGGAAGAAGCAGCTATTAGTCGCATGCATACTGCATTCTTAGCCCTTGTTCAATGCTTGTGCCGATCGGGTGGAGCAGCTACTAGTGTGAACGCAGTGATTATGAATTGGAATAACATGCGCGTGCAATATTATGTCGGTGCCTATTCTATCATTTAGAACATTTCCTTATAAGACAAGATGACAGTAGTTTGACAACAACGTTTCCCGGATTTCGCTTCTGTCAAATGATCTCCCAAACATGGTACCGGAACTGATGTTCGTTCGACCCACTCCTCCGTCCAAGATTTTCCTTATAACAGGTAGTTACTGTGATTCCGGAAACAGTCTAGTGTACCATTCGTTTGAACATCTGTTTTCGTTGGCTAGTGGGGAGCATTATCTTCAACCACCTTTCAACGCAAAAAGCGCACACTTATTGCCCGAACTGTAAGTAATAGTCCACTTAGTCGCTTACCATACCCTTTTACTGGGAGACTTCCACTGACCAGAAGTCATTTTTCCGGCCCTCTCGCGGTGGGCTTCGGGAATTCTATTTTTGTTAGATTTTTTCACGTATTTGGAGCACTAGGTATTACGGGACTGGCCCCTGTCTTCATTTGATGGCACACAGGCCAAAACCCGTAGCGACTGGTCTACATGTCACAAACGTGTAGCTAATGGTTGACAAATCTAGAATCTCCAAAGCATTTGTAGCATTTGTGGCAAGTGCATTATTTGCCAAGCGGTTGGTGATATCAGAAGCACTCACAGATCGAATGTGGAGGGTCCACTTAACTATTTGGTAGCACAGACGCCGGTGAACTTCACCCTCCTCTACACTTTGGGTAGCCAATCCACGTATTCTTCGAAGCCGTTGATGAATCCACACCACCGGCAGCTACTAAACGGAATAAGCCTTCAGGTCAACTAGGCCGTTGCATTCTCAAACTTGTTTAGAAGAAGTTACACGCTTGATTGTGTTATCATTCTTCTGGATCTAGAGATTGCTGGATAATACAAGCCGCCATCGGTACTTCGTTTACCGCGTTGGTCTCAATTAGGTTATGTGATTTATGTCTGTTTTGTTCGTTCGTATTGATCGTCGATCATCATCGTATCACAGCTTGCCCGGTCTACATTTTGGAGACCTGGGCTCCTATGCCGTTCTACGCACTCCGTTCTCTAGCCTTTTAATTGCGCTGCATTATGAGTGTCTCGTTTGTTTTTCAGTTCACACCTAAATTTTCCTTTTCTACCTATGCAGTTAAGACCTCAATAATGGAGTCGTCGTATTCATTTTCCGAAAGTAAGATCACTGCTTTCATATTAGCCTAACAGCTGACCAGATAGACATAAATACCTCCACCCACAGGCCTCATGTCTTTCTTCCTTCAGGTTATCACTGGATGCGTGTTTTTTAAGTGGAACAGCAGGCGGTAAAGCGCAAGCCACTTATGGTGACGGTTAGGCACAGGCACCCTTTGGTTTCGTTCACAGGCAGGCTAATAATTCACGGATTCCGCCGGCCGTATATGTACAGTGATTTGGCTGTCGCACGATTGAAGTAGTGGTACGTATGTTGACGTTTCTTCGTGTCCAATCCTTTTCTCCTTCTGAACTCATGAATACCGCGATTTTTCCGCTCATATCATGTATTCGCCTTCAGTAAGGGAACCTACTCCTGAGCCCTTGCTTGGAGTGAATTCGAAAACGAATTGGTTCTCTTTACCATGACCTCTCCTCCCAAGCTTTCCCACAGTCCATGCCAAAATTTTTGAAAATGATAAATTCATGCAGTGGAAGAAAACGAACTCGATGATACCTCATGTTGAAATCGGAAAAATTGAAGTCGAAACGTTGAAGACCTAGGGCTTATCGACGCAAGACTCTGGACATTCTGGCTCTTGGCCTTCTTTTGTCCTGCGAATTGAACTGAATTGATTCTAACCAGCCATTAACGGATTGAACATCACAGAGTTTTCCGGAGTTTATTTTGATGCAGAACTCGAAAAAATTCTGTATCCTTTCACCTTTCAAACCACCCTTGGCCGCTGACGGTTGTTTTACTTACCTAATTAGCTTCACCTCATTATGTCACATTTTTAATGTGTCCTTTGCTTTCGCATTAATTATCATGCCTGGGTGAACGATCCGACCGTTTAGTTTTTGACGTGTATTCAGGTCACTATTATGGATGATGAAGCTGACAGTTTGTTTTGGAGATTCTAAGGTGGTTGTTCCTTGTGGTGATGGAGTTTTAACTATTCGAGAATTGGCTTTGAACGCGCTAAGAAGAGCCAGGCACACATTTCCGAAGGTATAAACCGCACATTGCTACCTGCATATTTTGTGTTGTTATAAACATCGGTTCACTCATTACAAGAGTATCATCACAGTAGTTACCTGAGACTTTGATTATATATTTTTGGAACGTACTTTAAAGTACGTTTAACTTTTTTAAATTAAAACCTTAAATTCACTGTGAAAAGCGTAACAAGTGAAACAGCCCTCCATATCGAATCGCGCTTGATATTTTACTTTGATGACGTGGAATAGATGGTGATTGTAAGGCGTAGGATTATTGTACATGGTCCTTAACGGAATTCCCATATGCTCCAAAGCATATGTGTTTACTCGGGACCCATGTGTATTGGCTCTAGACAGCTAGAAATAGATTACTGCTTTACTGGTTGCTCTCTTTCTAACGACCCCTAAGACACTCCATAACAACACGAAATGTAAGCAAGATAAGTGAAGAAAGAACTGCATAGTTTTTGAAGAAATACATTAAAAATCTCGGCCATATTATAATGTAATGAAATGCAATGCACATTTTGAGTAATATAAATGAACCGGCTCTATATTATACTTCATACGTACTCATTTTGTGCCACTAGTGGCATATACCCCGACCATGTAGCTGTAGCCAACATCGTGATTGTAAGACCAGTTCGAAATTTCGTGAAACCTCAATCGCAGTATCGAAGTGGATTTATGCATATATGATTGTAATATGTAATTCAAATGGCATAAGTGATTTAACGTAAGCGGTGGTATATTAGGAGACTTCACGTTCGATATTTTGACATCTTATGTTCATAAATTCATTCATATGTCCATGAAACCAATGTTTCCACGTTACGCTAGTTCCTTGGGGGTACAGCTTATAGGTTCTCATGCGAGCCCCGTTACGTTTAATCACATCTGCTATTACAGATTCCCCACGTGCTTGTCTTACTTTATCTCAAAAGTATTGTCTGATTTCTCCTTCACTAGAGAGCACGAAAGTGCACTCCAAAATTCAGATTACTCAGCGCTTCGGTGATTGATACACGAGTTCGCGACAGAAGGCCCAAAGTACCCGAATCTGACCGGCTTCTCTTGTTTGGTATTAAGCGAGCGTCTGTTGACCTGAAAAGCAGTAAGTGAAGACAGGGCGTACTACGCCATTGTAGATCACAGTAAATACCAGTAACAGAGTAAGAACACTGTTCTGTTTAAGTAAATAAGAGTCCTGTAATGCTTTTAAACGATCTGTAGAAGATCAGCTAACGATCTCAGTAGAGAGGCCGTTCCACTAGTTTTAATACTAAAAGTTATGTCTTCCAGGTAAGGCAATCCAGCAAGGAACCTTTCCCTGGATACCATAAACTTCCAGTTTGCCTGTGAGGGGGCCATGTAGGACACGATCAAAAGCTTTGGTGAAATGAAAAAAGACAGTATCTTAGATCAGGCCATTGTCTTTTGTTTCCGTCACACCATCCATAGATATCAGAATGTTTGTTATGCAAGACTGGTTAGGAAGAAAGTCATGCTGGGTGGAGGAGTAGACTGTTCGATGAATGGTGCCCGAAGATGGCGCGCTTTAATTACCGCTTCATTATCTTGCACGAAACGCTAGTAAGGCTGATTGGCCGATAGCTAGCCGGAGAGTGCCGGTCACCCGTTTTGAATATGGGTGTGACCGTGACTACTGCATACACAGTGGAGAATGTCAGTCCAAAGTGTCTATTTGAACAGCCTATAAATTTCTGCTAGAATAACAGCTGCCTCTTTCAAAATTCTGAGGTGGATCTTGTTAGGACCGGTCGCATTTCATGAATTAATCTTGTGTAAAAGGTCCCCAACATCTGGTGGAGAAAACTTGGCGGTAGAAAGTGGTTACCGGAAGCTCTGCAGTGGTTGAGTAGGGCGTCAGTTCGGCGGTGTAACGTTGTATACTGCCGAATGGTCCTCCTTAAATACCTCGACCACAATTAGCGGATCCGAAGAAGTCTCCCCGTTCGGAAATCGCAGGGGAAGAGGTGAAGGCTTATTCTTTCCCGATCGACGCGTATGTTTAAATAGGTTTTTGTTCGGGCGATAATTTTGGAGGATCTTTTTTTGTGCGATTTTAATATCGTCGCGGACTTCCCATCCCTGTCCATTTCATATGGTGTAAAAAGCGCCTAGGTTCTCCGGGTTTACCGTAAGCTTATGCTTTGCGAATAACTGGAAGCGGTCAACATTTAGACGACGTATTTTGCGCGGAAGAGGTGAGGGTTGAGGAACTGCACAGTTCACGCTGTACGAATAAATCCTTCGTTTTTTAAATTGTGGTTTGAAAAGCATGATAGTTCCAATCGAGAAAACCATTTTCAAGGAGGAGTGATCCCAGAAAGCTTCTCAGGTAATTGAAGTTAGCCTGATAGAAATTTCACACCGTACATCCTCTGCTGGTTGTTTTAACCAGTAACATATGGGATGAAAGACGATCAGGGAGTGAACACTATTCAATTGGTGGTTTGATGATCACCCTCTCTGCTAGATAGCCTTTATTGGTGGTGACTAACTTCAGCAAATAGGGGATCTGCCCAGAGTGACGCCGCATCGGGGCGTTGACATGTTATATCCACGCTTTCGGTCGTATCAGCGTTGAGAAGGAACCCTAGAATCCAATTTCACAGTCTGTGTTAGAAACTGATGTCAAGTTTACCTTAGATGCACTGAATTCACCCATAAATGGGAAAAACGCTGTAACCGTGTTATCGGTTTTCCATCATGAACACCGTATTGTTGTGGGATCAGGATGTCCGAAAACGGCTGCTTTGAATAAGTAGTTTTGTTAGAAAACTGAAGCTTCATCAATGACTAGAACTGCGGATGAAGGGTGCAGCAAGTGTGTCATAGTGAATGTTTCTGGTAAGGCCTCGGCGTGTGGGAAGTGTCATGTTTCGTATCTTCTTGATGTAGCAACCTGCACGAGGTTTTATCATAACCATGTAGATTCCTGTTACCTGTTAAAACAGGTTACATTGCGTTTCCATGCTACTTATAGTACTTATGTAGAAAAAGCTAGTGACTTTTGTGTGCCAACGCACACTTGGGTTTCAACAGATCTAGAGCAGAACGTCAGACATCAGTTCTTCTGCATTGTTTTAAGCTCACGAATGCATTCGACTTCTCAATATTCTTTCCATAATTATAGAACGACCGTCAGTATCACCATTTTCAGCTGTGATCCAGGCTATCGCTGTCCTTAAGAGTGGTCCACGAGGTTGGGGAGTAACAAATGAGTACGAACGTATGACGTAAAACATGAAGAGAAAAAGGTAAACAGATGGATCCAACCGATTTTTGCGAAAAAGGAGGGTCAACAAGTTTGTGGATACAGGCTCGCCACTGACTGCAACACAATGCCATGTTCGAGAGTTTTTTAGCCAGCAGTTTGTGATCGCAAACTCCTTAATCGGGTAGAAGGCACCTACCAATTTTGCTCAGCGGGACACTCAAAGCTTTTATAACCGTGAATACGTTATCGCCCAGCTGCCTTGAAATTTCTTCCAACCATCAGCAGCCACACTGTACAATGCGCGATGCGGCAGAAATGTTGTTGGCATCCAGAGGACACGATTCAACCAGCGAAGGCTGTGCATTCTTACTAGTGTGATGCTAACTTGCACAGTTCTCAAACACGTGCTGACGAACTGTCACGTTGCTCAAACAATCACCCATTTTTATGTTGGATAACCGGGGGTCAAATAGCGAAATTCTACATGCATCTTCCGAACGGATGGGTCTGGTTTCTGATTCATAGAGAAAAATTGAATGCACATGCGTGTTGTAAGCTGTGATTTTAACCAACAAGTGGACGTATTTGCGACGCTACAAGTGATGTAGGTTGGCGAATGCACTACATGCCTTTGATTTCTTCGTGGGCACTTCGTCAACACTACTACAGACGGACGAGGTAACACTACGCAGATAGGTGAAACGATCAATGGTTTCCCGCGGTTTGTCAGCAGTGACAAAGATAGAGTCAATCCCAACCTTGAAGGTGCAAAGTAAATACCACACAAACCAGCCATATCATCTGACTGCTTAAGCGTGGTCTGCATGTTCTCTACATTGCAGCAAAGTGAAGCAATGTCATCCACATTCTGAACATCAGTCAGCTTACTACCTCGTGGAGGTTCCTTTCTGAAATCCTTGGAACCTTTGGGGGCTTTTTCCAGAATGCTATCTGTCACAAAACTGAAAAGAAAGGCGGTGACCGGACATCGTTGTCGAATGCCCCTTGACGTGAAAACACCAAAAATACGCACTCTGCACCCACAATGAACATACAACAACTTCAGAAAACTGACATACTTCACTGGGCTCCCTTGCAATGGGGACAACTTCAGAGGTCGTGTTGGGTAACCGAATCGAAAGCAGCCTATATATGCAAAAATACCATGACCGTTAGTTGAGAAAAGAAATGCCGATGCTCCAATGTCCGTTGCAAAGTGAAAGTGTGGCCGATGCATCCGCGACCAGGCCGGAAACCTCCCTGTTCTGTCATTGATTCCATCTGTGTTTCAGGAACAGCCGGATAATGGGACCCGTACGTATCTTGGATACGGTCGTGGCAACACTAGTTCCTCTGTGGTTGTCACTTCATGTCCTTGCATTTTTTGAAAATGGGATTGACTTTTGGCAATCACCAGTCATGTGGTGCCTTTTAGTCTGCCATATGAAACGAAAGAGTGTGGTCAGTTCAGATAACAATACTCCAGTGCAGTCTTCGAAATGTGCTGGAGGAAAAGGGTCCGGACCTGGGACTTTATTAGTTTGGGCTCTAAAGCCACTGCAGTTTCTGATGGAAGATCGCCTGAAGTGTCGTGACTAGCTACACAATCTTTAGCCATAGCTGAATGAGCTGGCACATGCCAGTTGGACTGTTTTTTCAATTGCACTGTCCATCTGTCAAGTCACCGCGACAAGCTGTAAAGTTGGTAGCCGTCGTTTTCACATGTAGTCTCACTAACACCTTGTCGACGGCCACTGCAACCACGAATAATTAAAGCAACATCCGGTTGCTGCTTAGCAGAACTGCCTTCCACATCTCTTTGGCTTGCTTGGAGGAATGAACCTGACGGTCCTTGCGCAGACTCTCCGTAAGTTGGCGTTTCAGCCCACGACAATCTTTTTTTGTATTTTGAGTCATGAGGGTATAGTCGACGTTTATTCGTGAGTTCTGCTGAAGCAATAGAAATCCACTTCTTTTGTGTCTGTAGTGCTGCTTTAGAATAAACTACTTAATAACAGGTTAGCATGACTTTATATTTTTGTCCAGTGCTTGCTTGGAACACTCCACTGTTGTGACCCGGGCAGTTTACTTATCAGTGCTGTTTGACATGGTCTTCATGCACACGAATCGCCCATTCTCCAACTGAATACCTGTTACGAACAATTAGACAATACTAACAAAGCGTCTGCAGAAAGACAGAACGCAAGAATCCCACATTTTATTCATTTCACTGTGTTTGTAGGAGAGTTGAAATGGATTGC
>JTDE01000661.1:24978-55108 GCA_014338405.1 Paragonimus skrjabini miyazakii
CACGACAAGTGTGTACACGAAAACTAAGTTTAAGGAACACGCAAAGTTGTTACTATGTCATTAACCGCCGCCAAAGAAAAACAAGATAGCTGTGTCTAGGCGAATGCGGACTGAAAAGAATGAAAAATTGTAGCACAAAAAGAAATGCGTAGCGAGTTTTATAGGCGCTTCTGTTACGAAGTCAATGGAGATAAACTCGTTGCTGTTGTGGTATAATAAGCTTAAGGCTTTGGTTGTAATCGTCGTTGATTTGGGCTGATTCGGTGTTTCTAGCAGGTGTGTTTTCTTTAGTTTGCACCCGCTCAGTTAGGACGATAGGTTCATGTTTGGTGCCGGCGTATAGGATATCGAGAACTTCAGTCTCAGGCGTATTAAGGACAGTGTCTCTTCTCTTCAGAGAAAGCTGTCGAATACACACTGTGTCCTCTTCCCCGCTGACGAATCGGACGTGTGCATACTAAGGGGTGCACTGCAACAATTCGAGTCCTTCTACCAACGGCTCATAATTCGTTGACCTATTATGGTTTCTGAGTAATACCAGACCAGTAGTAGACAACCACACAGGGTGTGTGATACCAGAATTCGACCTGTGATTGCAACGAAATAAACGTTCAGGGAGAGTATCGTTCTTAAATTTACACAAAGTAGACCGGATCGAATGTAAGGCATCAAGAAGTACATCCTCCTATCAGTAAACGAGTAAGCTGTTCGATTTTGGTACAAGTTGGATTGCCCTCCACAGTATCTCGTTGAGACATTCAACCTAACCTTTGCTTCGAGAGTTACACGACGTCCTTGTGCTGGTTGCGATCCCCTTTCTTTAAGAAGAGACTGTAATTCTTAATACATAAAGGAAATTTTTCAATCTGAATAGGTGTATGCGGGGCATATCGAATATAGCAAACAGCTGACACAAGCGTTGAATCACTTTTTGAGCGTATGGGTCTCGCCAGGCAAAGATAAGAAAAAGAAATGATTATTCATCAACCAATGTAAGCAGGCTTTTATTTGTGGTTGTCGAAAGTGGGCTCCCTTGAAATCTGCTCAGCTCTCCAAAAGGCTGGGTAGTCTTAATCAGCTTAGCATCGAAAGCCGATAAAAATCGAGGTTTCCTTTCACGGCGTACTTGGCATCTCAAGGTTACACTCCCCACTTTTTCAACAGAAAAGCGTAAGTTCTTAGAACGAATGAAGTGTATCAAGCGGTAGACGCCGGGATGACAAAGAGGTTCATGGATTTCTTTTAGGTCAGTTACGAGCGGGTTTTCAGAGCAACTGCAAGAAAGCGCATTTGCTGCTGGGTTTTTTCTTCTTCGTCTGCAAATGACGTCAACACTGTGAGGTGGCAGTTCAACTTTATGTCCATGATTCTTGTCATTTTTTACTCTTATTTTTTGTCGAACGCTGGAGATGAATGCTACCGATCGTTGATCCGTAACCAGCTTGAAATGATTACTGATGGATAAGTTTCTCCACTTGTGAGTGGCCTCGACAATTGCGCACGCTTCCTATTCTACGGCAGAGTGATGTCTTTCCCTTGGCGTCGGCATTCTAAAGAAGAAGAATACTGGCCGACCATTCTCGAATAAGATAACAGCGACCGAGACGTCGGACGCATAATTTCCGATCACCAACGGGACACCCGGATCAATAGTCATCAGAATCGATTTGGTGAGGTCTTTTTCCAAATCCTCGCACGTTTGTTTCACAAGGTCGGGAACCAAGAAAATCTTGTGGTGTACTAAGGGAAATATTTTGTCGGAGAGTCGGAAAGTCCAGAGTGAGTCATATGCAAACAATGGGACGATTCTTTGCTGGGAATTGATGTCTGTCGGGGAAAGCAACTCATACAGAGACTCCAGACGATCAGGACCGGGTTAGAAGCTATCTTCTGATACTTTAAAACCGAGCAGTTTTATCTCCTTCGACGCGATGGTACTTTTATATTGATTGAGAACGTGTCCGTATTCATCAGTCACGTTCAAGAAACATTTGAGATTACGGTCGTGTTCGACGGGCTCTTTCTGTATATTGTTATGTTGCCTACATAAACGAAAGTTTCTTCGAGATTCTCTTTGACGATGAGGTGGTCTATTTTCTCCTGGAAACAGGTTACCCTGTTAGCTATATCGAACGGCATACAACAGAATTAATAGAGGCAACCGCATACTTCAAACGCTGCAGGAGTTTTTTCGCTTTCTCTTACTTTGCTGCTTTCTTGACCAGTTCGCCTACCTTGAGAAAAGGATAGGCATCATCTGGTTCACGTTGATATTTAACTGCCACACGACCACGAAGGAAAAAAAGCAGGCCCTTTATAAGAGGAGAGAGGAAAACAAGAAGGAGACGGAAAGGGACCTAATTACTAAAAATAACGGTGTCTATATTCAAACAAACAAACGAACAACCAGGAAGAGTGAATTTATTTACAGTTTGACTGCAGTCCAAAAGATACACCACTTGTGTCTGCCGTTGGAGACAATTAAAACATGAGCACACCATGTCGATTTCGGTTGCTCGATTATCCCATCTCGAAGGAGTCGACTTATTTCCTCGTATATGAACTCCTCGTTCTCAAAACTGTTGTCAAAATTCAGTCGCGATAGGTTTTCAGTCTTCCGAAGAGGTCTGAAAAAGTGGCAGCGATTCGAACAGTGCAAGCGACAGGGTAGATAAGACTGCAAATGGTTTAGTATCACCGAACGGAGTGTTACGCTCTTTGTGGAGCCTAAGGAAGTCATATCTCAAAAGAACATCTGCACACAGGTTGACAAGTATTGACAGCATAATTCGGTGATACTCGCTTCCTCGATAGGTAATAGAAACGAAGTAACGTCCGTGTATGTCACCGGATTATGATTTGGGAGCCATCGTTTCCCGAGAACGATTCATAGATCATCCATCCGTTTATTTAAACAAGGTCAGCTGAGACATAACTCTCTGAACCTCCCAGTGTCCACCAGGGTGACACAGTCAGCATTATTGACCCTCGGCAGAACAGGAAATCGAGAAAGCCAGGAGAAGGCAGTGGCCGTCGAAATGGCAGAAGTCGGGGGAGGGGACGAAGGATGCTACAGGCTTCTTAGTAGGATTTGATGAGCGAACTTTCCGGAAATGACCCTTTATACCACATCCGGAGCATGTGTCATCTCCAGCAGGACATTTGTGACGTGGATATTTATCATATGCACAAAAGAGACCTGGTACTGGATATGGCAACACTTGTCTTATCCGTTTCTTTTCCTGAGTTTGGGCTATTTCGGGTGTTTGTCATGGCGGTATTTGCCGAGTCCGACGGCTTCAATAAAGTACGATAGTATAAAGATTGCTCTTCGGTCATTTCAGGTGATCTGATCCGATCAAGGGAAGTTTAAAAACTTAGTGACTTTTGCTCTAGAAGACCGCCTTATCTGAGTAGATAGAACCCCACTGATAAATGCGTTTTGTATGGAGTTATCACGATTTTGATAAACTGTAGTCGCCTTGAAGGTTCAATCTTTGACAAACTACTTGAGGCGCCGAGTGAATTGATCAAGAAGTTGGTTACTCTCTTGTTTGGCGGTAGCCAGCAAGTGCCCGGCAAACATTTCATTTTTAAGCTGAACATAAACACTCTGGAAAGTAGTTTTGGCTACTTCAGACGACTCACACTCCGAGATAAGTTCGAAGACTGATAGCTAGATAAAATCGGTGAATGTATCCAACTTGTTTAGTTTGCGGTGCTCAATGGATGGAAGGAAGCTGGAAAACGTACTAGTGGTTCCACTGCTTTAACGAGTCCGTTGCCCTAGATTCGACGTCGATGCGCTCGAGACGAAGAAGACGATCCATTGGGGCGATTGTTTCTGAGATGAATGACTCGTTAAGATCAGACGGCATTAACATGACGCCAACAGGTGTAGGGGTTAGAACGACGGAAGGCCAGAAACCTAGGCCTTATTCATTTCATAGTGCGAATTTGAGAGCTGAAATGGAGTAAAAACGTGATTAGGACATATCAAAAGTGTGTATACGGAGCGTACATGTAGCAAGAAACGCGCAGAGTTGTTACTAGGTCAGCACTTTGCGTTTGTGAGCAGATGATCTATGATTAAACGGTAAAGTAAAGAGGGCGCAAACGGCGGCGTGGTCTGAGTCATGGTGTGACGGTCTCTAATGGAATTGGGCCACTGATAGCTAATGGTGATGCAGTCAGTTTGTCTCCACGGTTGAGTTGCATAGGATGGTCTCCGTATGATACAGTGTCGTAGTTTATGCTAAAAGAGACGCTACCCAGTATACATTGTTAGGAGGCGCATCTCCTAACTAGACGGCCAGGACGCGTCACGCCACATTGGCCGACCGGCCCAGCTCGGATGGTATCGTCGTGGGTGGTGGTATGGTCCCACTCAACCAATCAAATTGCAGGTGTGCAGTCGGACGCCTGTGCGCTATCTGGACAGTGTTTTTTTTCGCGTTGCCTTCTGACGCCCTCTGTAATGTGATTTGTTCTGACTCCCGGACTGCCATATATGACTGTCTCATTTAATTCACTTTGTGTCTGTCGGCCATCTATGGTAATCGTTTTGTTCTGTAAATCCAGAGCTTCTGTGGTTCAAGTTTTGTCTCGCCTGGTCTTGTCTCGCTCGTCCAATAAACAGTACCGCCTCGTCTCTTCTCACTTCCCGGTTTTGGGTCAAGCGACTAAGCGCGTAACCAAGGTGACGATCCAATGTACACAATACGCATAGGTTTAACAGTTGATTGTAATTATCAGTATGTCGCGCTTGGACACTGAACGTACCTCCCAGCCGTTTCTCGTGTGGAGTATGTCGACCGAGTTATGCATTTATGTCTTCAACAAGCACAGCGACGTCCGAGTGCTTAGCTTGTCTCAGAAGAGCAAACAGGGCTTGACAGCACATATCCGTTAGATAATATACGAATGCGACAATCGAACAACATCTTTCTGGTCTGTTTTGACAGACTTTGACTAAAGTGCTAATTCTGACGGCACATGGACGACTATTCACTGGCATCAAGTCGAGCAGGTTCCACTCTGCCTCAGAGTTCAATGCAATCCTCACTCCAGCTTGGCCGTGAGATCCAACTTCATCGTCACGAGAGACCCTGAGAAGAAACAACTGATCCATAGCATTATCTAAGGGCAAATTCAAGTGAACAGCAAAGCTAGTTTCGTAAAAATACGTTTCGGGGACACAACACACTGAGTAATTGTTCCACAGGACAACTAAAGAAGCGCATCGTATCGAGTAACAACGAGAAAACAGATCTTTGTTGTGTTTCGGGTAAGCAATTCATTACATGGGTTTGGATTATTTGTAGTTCTTTTTATCTACGGTAAACAAGTGGGTTTCATGTTATCTTACAGCCAAATACATCGGATGCAGACGGACGAAGAGGAATCACGACAGAAGAGACCGATTGACGCGCATTGCCCTTAGTTCTGATACGGCAGCTTGAAACAGCTCTAACATTTTCTTGGTTGGGTGTGTATTTGATCCGAGCCGCGATTGACAGAAGTCATAAGATCAGACTGTGGCGCACTGCCATATGGTGGTCCAATGCCGACGAAAAATCTCAACTAACAACGACTTCCGCTACCTGTGCGGCATATTGTTTGGACTCTGCGATAATGTGCCAGAGTGTAATGGACAAGTGAGTTTGCGCTAGACCCTTGTCCACTGACAACTTAAAACGCCTTTCCTGAAGAGTAATAGAAACATAGTCCCAAAGGGCATTGAACCACAGAACGCAGTGTTGTCTGGATAAAAACCGTATATTTCCAGGATCCTTAGAGAAGCCACACGATCGCTGGTCATTACAAGATTGATTTGGACGACTAAAGCCGAGTCCACACTTCATACGAGATTTTTGAACCTTCGTGTGATGAAGTAATAATGATCGATTTAGATGATTATCAATCCTACCTTTTTGTTTTGAACAGTGATGGGTCTTATCATGCGGCGGGTGCCATTTGGATCAGTTAAGGGAGCCAACTGATTATCTTCAAAAAATATGGTGAATGGTGAGACGTATAACAGCATCTTATTAAAACATCTGCTCCGCACGGTTGTCAGTTCCGATAGTTGAATGACGGGAATAGTATAGAATGTTAGCAATACTAGTGGAGCGTTGGCCCAATACAGTAAAATTGCAATAACGGTGGCAACACTATTTTTCGGTTAAATAATGCATTTGATAGGCGCTCGTTTGTTTGAGTCAAGTTCAGCGTGCATCTGTTTCCGTTTGAAAAATATCATTTATCTGACAACTTTTCACTGTCAGATGAATCTTCAGTGTTCTCGAACTCTTCTGGTATAACGACTTTTTCTGATTCTAAGCATATAACCCCTACATTATTCCGTTACGGCTGTATCCTCGTCAGGTTCATCAATAATTTTAACACAAAGGAGAAATGCACATCCTACAAAATATTGCACCACTGTAGCTGGCTTATGTGTATTAACGTTTTTTTATTCAATGGAACTAAATCAGGTTGTTGTTTTCACCTCAGTCGGCTTAGACGATGCTTTTGGTGTCCTTTTGAAGGCGTTGGTAACGGTTTGATTGCCTGCTGTTGCAGTGATAGTGGACGTTCTAATTTTATGGAAAAAAACGGATAATTGTCTCCTTCAGCACCACGCATTCCGGCACTAATTGAAGGTTGTCATTTCCTTGAGAGCTGCAATGTCATCCCAGACTTCTTGTTCCAGTGCACCGTCGCTGAAAGCACGACAGTGTTTCCGGAACGAGGTGGCTGCTTTAAAGGGGTAACCAAAAATTCAAGCTTCTCATCAAATACGACAACAAGCACACAGTGATGTGCACTCATTCGGTTAGCTAATGGTTCAGAGCGTTAGGGTTTGCGTTCGAATTTAGCGTATGCAGTCACTCACTTGGTCCATTTGCCCTACCAAGTGGCGTTACTAGGCGGATTGGTTTGCATGTGTTTTGCTGATTTTTACGTCATGGTATTGTTGCTTAAAGCGAGCTGGTGCTGTTAGTGAGTTTTAGCTTACTTGACTGTAACTGAATGAGCCAGAGATTGGTCCTACTGAAGAACAGGCGCCATCATCAAGACTCAACTGTGTTGTACAGGGGGTGTTAACTACTGTTATTTTTATAGCGACCTTAAAAAAGACTTTCGTGATCTGAACTTAATGATCAAAGATGGCCTCTTGTGTATCACAATGTGAGCAGCACCACTGATTTTCTGAAGGTTTTTCGGTAATGGGGCACGACGATAAATATGAAACAAAATTATTATTTCATTGCATACGGTCAATACTAAATATTCGTGTAAAAAACCTAGACCATAATCAACCACCACCTTTAAGAAACAAATGATTCATCGTCGTCATCACCATAGCAGCCATGAGCCTGACTAGGGCGTACTGAATAGTGTCTCTAACCAGTGGTTTGAGTGATCACGAGGAACCCATCCAGGCAGGCGACACCTACCTACTTTGCTCAGTGGAGCAGTCAGGGTCTTTATATTTCGGGACCACGTTGTTGGTTGACCACCAGTTGCTTAATATTCGAGCATTTCCTGAAAAAAACGATTTATCAAAGTTGTTCAGTCACAGTGGTGGGAACTTTCAGTGGAGAAGAATCCGGTTTATTTTATAACACAATTTGCCAGCTACTGTGTTTTTTTAAAAAAGTTAAAACATTGTATTGCGGTAATTGACTCTGGGTGTCCAAGACGCATTTGTGTTGCAACCACTTCAATGCTGATAGTCTGTGATTAATATATACGCAAGTTTGCTAAATATGATCATCGCTTTTTGAAAGTCATCATTGTTAGTCCTGTATGCATTCGTTTCCAACAGTTGGATGTTCGTGATCGTATTGTTGTACATAATGTGACTATCGCTCGTGATGGGGGCATTTTGGACTGGGACGATTTAGTGCGTGATGTTCTGGATGATCGTGAGCTAGTAAGTTACTGAGTTCCAATACACAAAATTTCAGTGACAGATGGCTATCACATTTATCACGCATGACACTTTTTACCTTGATTTTTATCACTTGAATGTTGATATGGAATTGTATTAATCATACTCTATTCGTTTTTTTATTTTCAAAGTTAATTCAGTTTTTACATTAGTATGTGATTAAACAATCGTTATCGCTGATTTGTTGTCGTTGACTATGATGGTGGGAATATATATGCACACTTGTGTGCGTCTTTTAATCACACCAATGGAAGTTATGACTTTGTCCGTGTTTTTCCTGGCATTAAGAGACGAAAAGCTGGCAAACATTTCGCAGCTTTACTCAAAAAAGTGTGAATCCTTAGCAACATCCTCTTCTGATTCCTATGCGATTTCTCCTATTCAGCAACTGTAGTGTTAAACAAGGTACGATAAGGCAGATACTGTTTACAATGTATGTGGCACGTGAAGCAGTTAACGACTACTACATTTTCAATACTTCTGTCGGATACAAACATGAAGGCGTTTAGGTGAATGTCGACGGGAAACGGCGTTGCTCACCTACCTGACCATTACTGAGAAAAAGTACAAGTGGAAGTTGACTGGTGATAACAGTTACTCTTCTTTTGCACGGCTGAACCTAGTTCTTTTGCCGTATAGCGTGATGATTCACTCACGCATACTAATCTCCGCATTCTTGATTGATAGCCAAACATTTTCTCATGTTTCACGCAAATACTGAAGTAGCGGTAGTTCGGACTACATTGAAGATTACGATGTAGAAGGTTTTGTGCTTGCGATACTTGTTCATTTTTTGCTCATACTGAGCAGTTAATGTTGTGCACACCTTCATACGAACTATAGTAACTCACTTACAGGAGATGACTCCTGAGGACCTAGCACACAATCGTGCTAAGGGCAGCCTTTTGCTTTAACTATACGGCTCCCTTTGGGGCTCATTTCCCTGATGTCTGTCGTACAAGGAATGTCTAATCAACACATCCAAGACCAGTTCGAAAGCTTGCATGTTTTGTCCATATTTATTACTTTGTAAGTTTACAAACGTCATCATATTGTGAGATCCGCACAGGTCGTCAGAACAATTAAATCGCTTTCATATGTGTGCATGATTGAGATATACGCCGAGCGACTCTGTACCGAGAAGGACCAACCTCTAGCTAGGCCATTTTCACCTGGTCTGTTTGGGCTACTGTAAAAATTAAGGACCTCAGTGAGACCACCTTTCAGATTTTACCACAGTTAATGCCCTACATGTGATGTGATTACCCCACTATGGAGACCACATCGTTTGTCACTACCACGCGTTCCTGTTGTGTCCAGTCTATACGGGAGTAAAATAGCGGGGCACCGCGATACGTTGTCATTTACTCACACGCCCAATGTTGGCTGAACCAAGGATCATCTTTGAGCTTGTTATTTCTTTTAGTCGTTATCATATCAAACTTATCTTCACTCGACAGACCAAACGAACGACGTAATTTGTGCTGTTTTCTGGGTCAACATTTCATACTAGCTGCTCGCATGAGCACATATAAGTAGAATGTATGTGAAGATACAGACATCATAGGGTACGGCTAAGGTAACAACAATGTTTATGCATTTGTGACCTCCGGGTGGAAGCACCTAATTCGTTCACTTATACAATCAGGTATTGCAGGCTTAGAGTACACTAGAGTTGGCACACTAGACGAGGTTAACGTGAGAAGAACGCCGACAAGAACATCTTCTCAACTAGCGTGTCTTAGTTCATAAAAAGGCGCCACAGGCCAAGCACCAACAGAGATTACTCGCCAGTTTGGTGTCAACAGGATAAGTTTCAAAAATTCCAAAGATGCGGAGTAAAGTTGAAACGCTACGGAACTGAAATGATGCAGCTAACCGGAGGCTAGTTGATCAGAGACACAGCATACTCTGTGACACAGCTGAGTGAGCGTAGGCATGGTTCTACAAAGTCCCATGCAAAAGATCTTTTTGGTTCTATAAATACGTTTGAAGAAAATATCATCACCTTTTAGAGCTTGAGCATACAGTAACACTAAGGGTTAAGTTTTAAAATCCATGTAGTCCATCTTATCTGTTCTTAAATGTTAATTGGAGAAGAAAACGAAGCACCAGAGGTTGCTTCGAATAAGTGTGAACACCGAGTTATTACCATTAATACAAGCTAAGCACAACATGGTATTTTCACCCACGATGAAAACGATTTGTTTTACTGAGTTCCACCGAAACGAATTATTGCTTTTAAGGCGACCGTGTGGCAGAGAAGCTTTTAAGCGAACTGCTGACTGTTGTTGGTCGGCTGTACTTTTGATGATAAGTGCCGTCTCTGAATGGTAGAAAAAAGGTAGAACCTTAGGTGCTTCGTGGGAGTAAAAAATCATATCTTTGGGGTTATGTACGAATGTATTGCAAAAGCTTAGGTGACGCGCTGTTCGTATGAAAGAGGAGCGCAGTCACTATGTGTCTTTCGAACAATGGAGACTTCTGCTAATTGTAAACAGCTACGTTGCTCATCTGGGGCTGAACTCAGTTCATCTCAAGTCTCTGTTTCTGTCGCCGCACACACCTGCTGGGCTAGAGCCATTAAACACTGAACTAATTCAGGCATTGAAACTGTCCTGTCGACGATAGCTGTTGCAACCCGTAAAATGTTGATAAACGCTGATGCATCTTCTACTGAATTATTGGACAAGGTAACTAGACCGCCCACGCGTAACCAGCGTTTCTTTTGATACATCTTTTAGATGCAATTTAATTTATACTTGAAGCATGAGAGGTTATTAAAACAGGAATACAATCACAGTAATACAATTTCGATACTCAACAGTGGCGTTGTTGGTTTCCATATAAGAGTGGGACAGGTGAGTAACGTAGTCCAAATGTGAAATTTCTGAGCTCTCGGCATGACTTTGTAGCACAGCTGGCAGAGCGCTTGTCGCTTTTGGGCATGCTGTTTCTGTCGATGGTTCGAATCCGGCCGAAGCCCCGATTTTTCACAATTGGATCTCATCGAAATAAAGGAACAACGGGTTCATGTTCTAAACTATTTGAGGTCGTTCCGTCGGGAGTAGTACCGAAAGTACAAGCACTGCTGGTGACAGAAAGACGTGTGTGTATATGTGAGATTTTATGATCGGATGGGGACCATGGGACAAATGAGCCAACCTGTTACACTATAAAATTGAGTGCAGTATATGGAGAAACTGCGTAAATCTGCCGTCGATGGCGGCATGAACCTTTTAGGAACCGCATAAAATTCAATACTAACCAAATGAGATGTAAAATGATAGGTGTACCATACACATGGTTGTGAGGAACTTCTTCCGAAATAAGCTATGCTCTCTAAAGATGTCTCTTATGTCGTTAATCTTCTGGCAGGAGTGTTCTTTTTCCAACAGTGCCTTTCTCCAGAAGTGACCACTTTTGTGCTGTCCCGCCGGTGGTCTACTTTAGAGGTACTTCCTTATTCGCTCACTTCTCCCGGAAAGTCTATTCAAGCCCACTCAACTAGAAAGTTGCCCTCTAGATGCTATCATAGGTTCATTTGTAACTGGGCTGTTTGTACACTTTGGTTTTCATGGTCTGAGCTTGTACTTAGGGGTCTGTAGATTAACTTCTTGGTTCATTCCTCAACAGTAACTTTTCTTGGTTCGTTGTATGGCGATTAGACATCAACGTCACTGTCAACTGATATATTTTTCTTGTTGATAATACCCCCATCCAAGAATAGGTGCATTCATTTGAAATACTCGAAAGTAATCAACAAAAGTGTTACCGCAATTCACGATTCGGGTAATTAACTCCGTCTCTGTCGCAGACGGCTGTTTATTCTACATCCCAAAAATAACAAATTTCTTACAATACTTTCCTCACGGTTTCCCCTTTTTGTCTACGTCCATTTATTCCGTTGTTGATGCCACTGAATGCTCATTGTTTAAAAAGATGTATTTCAAACAACCCAGCCACATCCACTGCACATGTGAACTGTTGTGCTGGATTTTGGTGTTGGAACCTGCTTTAGTCCTGTAAGCACCACTTAATTCAAGGTTAAATTTTGGGACCGGATATGACATCTTATTTCATAATGGATACATTTCATCTGACCGATCCATTTGAAAAATCCAGAGTGTTACAGGTTGATGTCATCAAGGCTAACGATTGCAAGAACAGCCAGTCGATTTATTCATAATATGTGATATGGTAAGTGCACACATTTTGGCAGTCTTTGCAGGGCTCTCCGAACTAGACTGCTTGCTCGTTGTTCTGTCCTTGCCGTTTTGTCCTTGTTACATAGCTGACTAAATCCTACTTCTCGGTGTTTCAGTTCCGTACGTCTTACTGGATTACCTATGGACTGAATAGAGTCAGGCTGCACAAACTTAAAGAACCACTGACAATTTGACCGAGGCCTAACTCAATGGGTATAAATTTTGCAGTCAGCAACATTATATCCCAGCTAGCCCAAACTATTTCTTTTTTATGTTGATTGCGTTTACCTATGATTAGAAGGCATTTGAACATATATCCTACGGGTTTTTACTTTTCGTTCTATTTTTCTTCTAAAATTTCTATTTGTTTGAGCTGGAAAAGGTTTTGTTTATATCGACCATCTTTTCGACTGATGGAAATATGTGTGAAACGAGGTCACATTGCAGTCTGTATTTTCTCACTACCCACTTTAACTTGTTCAAAGGGAGCCGACGTTTCATTTGCCTCCTTCGGATACTGTTCGCAAAGGGTTTTCACTCTTTCCCTTCTTGTTCGACTTTGTTACGACTCTATTTTAGAAGGTTCGTCTAAGGCTCGCACGGGTTTTGGTATGGAGTTTGTTCGCTATACTAAGCTGATCGACAGAATATGAGGACAGCATTACCCCGCTTAGTCCGTCTATCGAAGGCATTCTAGTCATTCTGATTGCGGTGATTGGCAAGACTGGTCTGTTTGAAATGTGTTTCGCACATCTTAATTGCAAGTTATTACTTTAAAACTCGAACTTTTCCATTCGGGCTTTTTTATCGCACGTTTGAAACTGTGGACGATTTCACATACTCGATTGGCGCTACCCGTTCAGGTTGTTACATTGCTGGTGAATTATCAAACAGAATATACAAAACACATATTGATTCTATCACCTATGACATCAAAAAGACGCCTGATGATCATTTAGGGGAGACAGTGAAAAATGAATATGTGCAACCCACTTTGGTCTGTCGCTCGGAAACATGGTATGCGCTTAACGAGGATATAGACAAACTTACAATATCTGATCATGGTTTTCAGTTAGCTCACATCATGTGAGTGTTCGCGCGGGTAACACAGCTGTTCGGAAGCGCATATTTTCAAAATCTTCGAAGTCGTGATCAACAGTGCGGAAAACCCATGAGTTGGTCAAACAGCAATATGGCCAAGAAATACGAAGATCCGGGTTGTTCCTTCGTGTAAGATCAGTGCATATTGCCTACTTATTTGAGGAGTTCGTGATTACTTGAACGGTCGGTTAGACACAATATTCGACTTGACACACCTGCACCAACACAGTGTTTTCTTTTTGATTTTATGCAATTTTTGTTTCACTTAGCATTTTGTTCTTCTAAAATATTCCTCGCTACTTCTGTGATGAATGACTGATGCGGCTGCGACGCTATCTGATCAGGATTATGGCCATTTATGAATTAAACGAGTGGTCCTCAAATTTGCCTATTTTAAGCACACATTCAGTATACTTAGTTTGTCATCGGCTGTACAATGTGGCTAATTGAATTTTTCAGACGTGTGCGTGTATGTCTACTCCAGGCCAGTCGGATGCTGACGCGTTATTCTTAGTCGAAAAACCTAGTTTGTAATGCTTCTAATTAAAATGGCCTATTGAGGTACGAAAGAAAAGGCTAGTCTTTAGTAGCTAACATTTTCAACAATTCTACTCTAATATTACTCATCCCTAAGAAATGTATGTGGAGATAAATTTTTCTACTCTCCTCCCACTACTAATCGACCTCTAAAAACATTTCCTAGCTGGGTCAGCATTCCTTGTAATTTTATTTAATATACCACGACCGCATCATAATCATAGCTTTCGTACGTTATTTTTTTTATACAGGTGACAGCTCACTATTCCATTGCTACACTGGCGGACAGTCCCGTATGCGCTGAAGTTGACCGGTCGAACTTGCCACGGAACGATCAACTGTTCCGGCATCTGTGTACTCCATTAGTAATAGACTTATGCTCTGACAGCGGCACTAGTGCCACTTCAGCACACAGCGTCATCCAATCGAACGAAGCCAGTGGGAGTGGAGAGAGTGGGGCAAGCGGTGGGGGCGGTGGCACATGTTTGGCTGATTGTCCACCAGCCTCCCATAGCAATCATCGTTGCCTTCATTCACTACGCGTTGCTGTTGGGGATGAGGGCAACCACAGTAGCGGGAGTAGTCTGAGTTTGAATATGAGCATCGGCAGTTTCAGTGGAGCTACTCAGGGTGTGAATGCACGTACATGGCGACTTGTCGATACAATCGGGCAAACTACCACAAAATCAGATTTTTGTGAGTTCCTTTTTCTAATAACCCTGTTCATATGTTTTTCAACACTGGACTTAATCAGACTTTTTCTACAATCTGAACGGTGATGTTTGCACTCTACGTGCATTTCCATCCTTTTGCATCATCACATAACTGACTCAATGAGCTCAAATCACACAAAGTCCTAATACTACTAGCTGAACAGTTCTTGAACATTGTACCAAATAACTGCAGTCTGTTAACTGAAACCGCTACAAAAATTTAAAAATTTCCAGGTTCCACGCCACAAGATATTTGCTGTCATTTGACAATCAAGGTCACATGTATGCCGGAAACTACTGGCAAATGTGGGCAGGAACAGTCACACCAACGGGACTCGACTCTTTTGCCATGCGCTTGGTAGACTGGTGTCACTTTCAGTCAGCTAACATTTGCTGGGAAGCTATGTTGGTTCAAGTTAATATTTAACTCAGTAATACGATGACTTGGTTTTTGTATGGTTAGATGAAGAATAGCAACAGTGTATCAAGATTACATACGTGCAAACGAACGTTTGTACTTAGATCCAATTGAGGGTAGGGAGTTACATCCAGAGATCTGTGTTAAAGGGGCGTTTTATATCAGGGAGAAAATTGGGCACTTGTGTTTCGCACACTTTACTAAACGTCGAAGTCAAAAAACCGTCCATGGTAAATCCCACTACAACGTGACACATGTCTGAAAAATCTAGCAGATTGTTAGGATTTCGACAAAACTCGGTTAGACAACAGGCCAACTAAGCCTCTATCAGTTGGAATACACATGCAATTTTACCTTGATTGATGGAGTTACATAGATTGGAGAGAGACTTGGTACGTTGTCTGTGAAGAAAACATCATTTCGCTGCACTGAACAATCAAATTCTCACTTCGTGGATTAGTGCGCCTAGTTTGTTATCGATGAACATAATAGATGTTCATTCATTATTATTGTCAGGTTGAATTAAACGCATCACATCAGTTGATTCAACTGTCTACTGGTCGGTCATCATGATATCTACTTATGGTTATTTCTACGAACTGTGTTATGCATGAAACTTGGGAAGGGTTGAAGCGGGGACCATTACCTATAACGTACAGAATCACTACGTATTTCAATTTACAAGATTTAAATAGATCTTATCGAATTCATCCTAGTGTACCTGACATCTTGTCGAATAATGTCATATCAACTGGTCGCCAAACAACTGAAGACGCTCACTTTTTTAATTGCATCGTAGATCAACTTAGATGTAAGGTTTGAAGTCAGCTCTCGAATTCATTTCGAGATTGCTCACAGCTTCATTGTTTATTGTCATTAAATCGGTTGTTTTGTCGAGTTCGTTATGTTTCAGTTAGCCAGCCTGATCTGTGATACACAAGGTTAATGTAGATTTTTTAAATTAAAATTAAAATTTGAAAGTAAGTGTTATTTCGGTTGCATATGAATTACTAAGGTTCAAGCAGGCTATCTCCCGGTGACATCACAGAACAATGTTTGTCTGCTCATAGTTTTTAATTCACCAACTACCGTCTTCAGCTTTAGGTTCATAGTTGATTACAAGGGAACATACTGACACTAGCACTGTATAAACATTGTCTCTTAATCATTTAACGCTTCACGGGAAAACAGCCTTTATTGCTTACACCGTGACACTTTCCCATTTCATACAGTACAGATTGCTGTTTGAATGACTATCGTCAGAACTTTTGGTTACTTTTTTGTTGTGACTTTACGCTCTAATTAACTAGGAGAAAATCATACCACAGTCCCGTTTGTGTTATTCAATATTAGAAAACTTTGTGTTAAAGACGTCGATGACCAATCATGCAGAAATATGTTCCAATCCTGGTCACCTCACATGCTACTGTCTAGGTGGGGCAGTCAGATATTGTCCACCCATCATGTGATCTGATATGTCACATGACTGCAAACGTACGATGGTGTCCAAACAAAACGCTACTTTTTAGGCACTTGTCTTTTTGTTACTGTAGACAGACCACTTTAGGCTGTTGCTGGTTTTAACTACCTGATTGGCGGCGCTACCTTATTGGCTGACAAGATGTCTATTAGGATAGCGAGGACAAATGTTAATCATTCATCTTACTGCACCGATATCCACTTGTCGATTGAATGGAAGATTTGCGATGCATCTGTGCCCTCAGTCTCCTCCCAGTTACCTAAAATCTGTTCAATGCAGGTGGAAGGTGTATATAAGCTCTCGGTATTCGATCATCGTTGTCTCCATCATCACCTAAGCTGAGTGTGTAAACAAGTGGACAATATGTTTGCACTTGGGAGAAAGATCTCCAGGATCGGGACAAATGGCGAAGCTAACGAAAGCACATTGTCTGCCCTGGCTGGGTTATGCACTCCGCATGTCGATGGAGCGTCTGTCACACAGCTCATTGTTCACTTCGGCTGTTGACGGCTGAAATTAACCGCAACCATCGCTGGCTGGAGACGCTATTAGACGTTGCAGTGTTTCACAGTCAACGGTAAACCTGCCTCTTAGATTTCTATCGCTTTTGTTCATTTTTTTATAGCTCTCCCACACTTGTACTTATTTGTTAATCAGCAATCCTGTGACGAACCTATCCACATTACTCACAGTTAGTACTCGGAGTGGAAAATATCTACATTTACCTTTATGGATGTCGTATGCTGTTTCCAGATAATCAGTTGGGGCAAATTGTTAACCAGTCTCTCCTTATTTCTTCAAAGTACGCTGAAAGTAGTTCGTTCGTTATTATTTGCTTATAAAGACCCGTTCTCGGTTCAAAGAAATTCAGTTATGTAGCAAGCCTTATTCTGCGATTCCTGATTTTCATGGCGCATGGACATTTAACTCAAGATGAGCACTGAGTGGTACCATGAGAAAGTCAGAGTTATTAAGCCACAACTTCTTTTCCACATCATCAGATATCGATATAACTTTCATCAAAGGATTGAGAATATTACGACAGCTATAGATGTTGAGCGACCTAATCGAGCCCATGTTTTTGTGTGTGTATAAAATAGATGAAGCCAATCGTATGTAACGGCTTAAAATGAGTATTGAACTTAAATCTTAACTAATTTGGTGTAATGTGAACGATAGAACTCGGATGTAACACTTTACGTTAAATAATCATAGCCTTATACCGCCAGCCTATGCTTGAGAGAAATTGCAATTTAACCATGCACTTTTGTTGGTTGACTGTTTAGACGGTCTCAGCTACATTGTTGTGATTTGCATTTCCGTAAATCAGAATCCTTCGATATGATCAGCTTATGTTGGTTTCAGCACCATATCACTGTTATTCCGTCTTGTTGTTGACTAAGAAACCCTCGATTTAGACGTTTTCTTTTTGCAATGTTCCACTTCTCAGTCATTGGAAATACATTTGTTCCTGGGTCTTGCGAACCTATCAGTACTCGGACCGATTTTGCTGATGACCGCGATTAACTTTAGAATGCATCAGCTTGAGTTTTGTCTTTTTCATCAATTGCCATATTGAGATAGCCAGTCGGTATATGCCAATGTGTTGTGTGTTACACCGATCTCGCAGCCGTTGTACAGTACACCTGGTATTCATTAACCTGTCCTCCTTTGCAACTCCATATGGACCGGGTGTTTGAGATACGGTCGGTGTGCTGGTACAAAATCGTGTGCTAATCCTTTTTATCGTTGTATTTTGTCAATCGTGGATTATTCGCCTAAACACCTTTGTGGCAATCAGCTTTGAACTTGTTTAATTTTACTGTATGAAACCATGATTTTCGAACACTTTTGCAGATAGCAGTTGTAGTGTACTGTTGATTACATTTTATTTCGAAACCATATGAAAGTATCAGTAAGGTGAGAATATTTTCATCTTATCAGTATTCTGTTTGGTTAACCAACTTTCTTTTTTACTTCTATACAAAAACAAGTTCAACAGAGACTAGTCAGTAACTTAGTCATGATTAGCGGATGCAGAATTTTCAGTTCTGCTCATGAAGCTTTCTAGTACATTGCATGAAAGGCATAAACACCTGCAGATCATCAGTCGTCCATTTGTGAACGTTCGACTAACATGGAATTAAGCATTTTGTGCTTTTCACAGATATGCAATGGTGAAGTGTGAGTTATTTATAAGGCAAACTGAAATGAAGATTGATCCCATTAAACCATCAGTGCTGGGAAAACGAAAACATGGACTACCGTAGAGTCACTTTGCTCGACGGTTTTAACTTGGAGAATAATCACTGGTTATCTAGATGCCCGCTATCATGATACAAATTACCCACATCTGAGAGGCGTGGTTTATCTGGGTTTATATGTAGGTTGCTGAACAGAGACCGAAGCTGTAACAAACGAACAGATGGGTTGAAGGATCCTTCTAGTACGGTTAAGCGACTGCACTAGCGTGGCTCAAATTTATATCTCTATCAAGAGTCTGGTCGAAAAAGTTTAAGGGGAAAAGTCTATTGGAATGCGGAGTCTGTGATCAACTATGAGTGATGTTCAGTTTGCATTGCCCAAATCCCCTGCTACTTATCTTGCTCTTCTGTTATTTATACGTTTGTACTTGTTTATTAGGCCGCTACTAAGTGGACCATTGTCATAGTCACTGGCATTCTAAACCGTGGTACCGACGGTGTCAGGGAGCCCTATTTTTTCATCCAAAGGTGTCCCCTTCTAAAAGAAGGCAGTTTTGTCGGAAGAGAATGCACAAGAAGTCCAGGGACAGTTTAGGGATAACACTCGCTATTGTATGCCTGTCCGATCATTGGTGGCTGAATGATCTTACTCACTATCTCTCGTAATTGTCCTCGAATCTCCTGTTCCCCGAATACTTGTGGGTCACCGTGCATCATATGTATCCTGTATTTTCTCTCGGATGCGCGTTTTTCAGCGGAACTAAGTGACTTTGCACTCGTCCTTTGATTTCACTTGGACGTGGTTAGCGGAGTTAATCTCGTTATTTTTCTGGATCAAGACTTTTCTTTTGTTTATCTCAAGGTGGAATGCTCGAGTTCCCTCAAACGCTGCATATTTCGTTGTCGATCCAGCTTACTAAACCTGGCGTTTACAACACACAGTGCCCAAAATGGCGATAATGAACGATGCGGTTGAGCGCGATTTGCCCGCCTTCACCCTCACTACTCCGTTAGTATGGCAGCTAGTAGATTCTTACACATCCCGCACGGGATGGGTCATATAGCTCAGTTCACTCACCAGAGTGGGGATGCAGTTCCAGTCTGGACACTGTTTTCGGCTGTCACGGTAGTCGTCAGGTGGTTTCTTCCGGGACTGCCGAACATTGGCTTAACCTGTTTTCTCGACCTTTCAGACGACAACCAAAATCTACGTTCCTCCAATTGGATCACCAATGCACCGACAGATAGGCAACCTTATTTTCCTGTTGCGCTGGTATCTGGATTACTTGGCCATTTCTCCGCGTATGTTGTCTGGATGTCATACGAACACACCCACGTGCTCAGCGCAAACCGCATCCAGTTCAACTATTAGTCTGTGTTCCTGCCATCCTGGTAACTAGGCGCAATAAGTTCGCCTCGTTTGCTCTTTACACACATAGTCTTCATGCTATTTCACTTTATACAAGCCAACTAGTTGTGTGCATGCCATCCGTGCAATCTTGTTCGCCACTGTGTAAGATGCGATGGACTCCGAGACCCCCCCTGGGACACCGTAACCTCATATCGAGTCACTGGAAATTAATACTGATGCACATTGAAATGACGTCTGGTCTCTGTAAAGTGGAAAACATGTAGAGCGAAACTCAGTTCTGCTGGTTCTTTTTGGAAGGGGTTGTCTGGGAAGTACATCTAACTGAGCAAGGTACTATGGTATGAGTGTTGTTCAAGTTATATCAACCAGATTACCGACTGTTAGTGAGTACTTCACTAACGCTCAAAAATGTGTCTCATCACTCGTTTACTGTGTTCCTTTAGACACACGCTCAGCCGAACAGTAGTGATTGCTCAGCTGAAGGCTACCACTGATTGATGTAAGAATCGCTCTTAGATGTCAGTTGATTGGCCAAGGGCTAGCGTGATTCCAGTGGATCAAAGTTATTAGAAGCTACGAGTTGTCTGTGAAGTGAGTGCACTTAATGACGTGGGACAGTGAAAGCCGTGAGGAAGCTGTCTTGCTGATGACGCCTTACTTTCACTTACAGTTTGGTTGTTTGTTTGCAAGGTGTAGGCGCCTTGATATTGTATGTTTGAATGTAGACGTAGCTATTTTTAGCGGTTAGGTCCCCTACCCTATCTTTTTTTTCTCTATCTTCGTAAACAGAGTTTGTTTCTTCTTCTCCATGGTTGTGTGGCAGTTAAGCATCAGTGTGAACCACTGATGTATTGCTGTCTATGATGATGATGATGAGGCCATTGAAATGTTGCTTATATTACACTGCCCAAAGTGTTCCTTGCATTTCTAGCCGTTATATCATTCGAAAAATCATTTCGTTGCACTACTTATTAAAAATATGGTATGGTAGGTGTTACTGTGTTTATGTCATGAGGTGTTTTCGGTAATTTTCTTCCTATCGCTTGCACAAACTTTTCGTTTACAATGGTTCTACCCGTCTCATTGTGTAACCTAGGGTATGATTTAGATAGGCGACCGACACAAGTCTGTGATAGTGCTACAGATGTGTATCAAGGTTTTCTCACTTGTTTCTGCCTTGGCTAGACCAACCAGTTGACCCCGTTCATTTTGTCATCACTTCTATTTGTAGTCGAAAACAAAAGAGCTTACCTACCCTGTCGTGATCGTCTTTTGATGTTTTATAAATTATGATTTAAGCTATAAATACATTTATGGATTTATCAGAGTCAGACTTCTTACGTATTATGTATATCGAATGAAATCACTCTTTGTTCTCTACAGGTTGGTTGCACAGTTTGTGCACTCGCGCATTCTTCCTCATTAGTTTTCCTATTTACTAATAAATTAGATTGGATTGAGCTATCCGTTTTCCTCATCGAACACCGCCTGCCTAAGCAGGATTATAATCCTAGTTCACTACGGATTTCGGATTACGAATGACTGTGTTGCGTTCAGCGCGCACTCGCGTGTGTGCATCCGCAATCCTGCCAGCTCGTTCTTGTGACTGTCCTCTTCTCTTCCCCTTCATTTGTTGCTCGAATAATCATTTCTCCTCCAACCCACGCTTCTACAGTTTGAATTGTCATTCTGCGCTATTTGGTACTCACAGTTGCTTAATTCCACCGAGTCTTTTGTGGTTTTCCGGTTTTCCGCGTGCGTGGTTTAAATGAGATCGTAGATAAAACTCGCTCACCCTTGAAAAAATTGTAGGTTTGCTTGCGTGTGTTGGCGCGCGCACACAATTGAGGTCATTTGTTACATTTTCATATCTGAGCCCAACAAATATGTGAACTGCTGATCTCGGACAGAATCAAATGTTCCACTGAAGATTAACATTTCAGAAACACATCCGAACGGATTTAGTTTTTGTTGTACTTTAACTTTCTTCTGCATTGTGTTGTTGGTTCTCGTATCGTCATATGTTTTGCTAAGCATACCTGAAGTCATGAAGTGTGCAACCGCACTTCACACAATAGAGCAAATACTGTTTCTCATCAAGATATGTTGGAAATTTGGCCCCGTAAAATTTGCTCAGTACACTTGAGAATCTGTTTTTGGTGTTTGCGGGCAGTGTCTTTATGCCCGTTCCATTACAGCTTGTTCTTTCTTTTAGACACCGGCGGGTAAATCGCAATGTAGTTAGGAGGCAGTCCTGCTGGTTTGTTTGGTCATCCCGGATGCACAATCTTAGCTGGTTGAGTCTTGTACTAAGGACGCCCAATTATCGTCTGTCACTCTGAGCGCTCTTTACCGGTGTTTTAACCGACTGACCTAAGGCTCGAGGATGACAAGTGAGGTCTTAGCTTAGGAAAGTAAAGACAACTGCCAATAGGCTAGCTTCCGTAGATAAAGGCCGCCGCCTAGGTTGTAGTCCTCATGTTTCATAAATCTTGTGATGGTAAATCTCAGGGGGAAGACAAATAATCGGACCAGTTCGCGCAAGTATTGCCGTTGTTTAACTGAGTTATCTGTGAAGTAAGTGCACTGAAGGAAGCGAGAGTAAAAACCTCATGGAAGTTGTTCTGTAGATACCGCCCTACTCTCATTCTCAACCCGATTGATTGACTGAGGTTAAACCTTAAGGATTTGTTTGACGTTAAGTTCCATTGTTACTCCCTGTTATACCCGCTGATGTCGACGTCGACTGTATTTCTAATTCTTATGTTTTGCTTTTTTGTGTGAATGTGAATGTTACCGAGCTGTGAGTTCCGTCAAGATTGAGGAAGACGGAGGTTCAATTATTTCATAGTCATCTTCATCATAGCCTGCAGTGAATCAGTGGTTCATACCGATGTCTAACTGATCCACAACCATAAAGAGAGGTGACAAACCCCAAATAGGAAGCATAAGGAAGGAAAGCGATGGGACTTTAGTACCAAACACACACTAAACTTCGACGTTCAACATCAAGTTGCCTACGTCTCCTAATCAAACGGCGGAGCTGTAAACAAAAGTAAGAAAACGCCTGCAAGACGGCCGGTTTACGGCTTTTACTGCCTCATGAACTACACTTATTTCACAGATAACTCAGTCACACAACGACAACATTTCTGCTAATAAGCCCGATTGATTATCATCTCACCTTGCGTCTCCTGTCACCGGTTATGTGTCGCAACTGCTCCAGCCAGGAAGACGAATCCGATCTACAGTGGCTAACTCATTACTGATTGATCTTAGCTTTACAAGACAAGTCATCACCTAACCAACTTACACCTCATACTATTTGAAAACGGCATCCGCAAAAATGTTCGATGGGGCTGGCGACTGACTGGCATCCTCAGTGTGTGGCTTGACACTATATGTTTGTGCATATTCGAAGATTGGACGAAGGATATAGCTTGGTTATCGTTGTCAACTGTCGGATTCCTAGCCTCATCGTTGCTCTTCTATTGGTGCCACTTACCGCGAGCGTTCGAACGCAAGCATAGATGATTAAACATGTGGTAACATCATTTTCCGTTCTTAGCTGTCAGGTTTCGCAACCGCAAAATATCAAGGCTTTTGCGACCTCTCTGCCGCTGGAGATATTCAGTGCTCGCGAATATAACCACAGACTTTGAGGTACGAGGTTTCGTTCATTTGTTGTGCTTCCGCCGCTGTTGATGGAACGTCCCATATACAGAACCCGGTCAATAACCTCCATGACTTCATTATCCAGTATACTTAATCACAGCAGTTTTGCAGAAGCCGTTTGCACTTCGAGGCTGCTAGGCGTCTATCGAAGTATTTGCCGGAGCGTGAAATAACTGTTAGTCTTGCTTGTGTCGCTTGAAAGTTTTCAAAGGACGACACATTGTCATTCGACACACTCAACATCAGTCAGTCTTCAACCATTCAGAAGGCCCACGCCAGCCTTCTGTGCACCGTCTACTGTCCCCCATTATTTCCTCTGTGAGCAAAATGAGCAAAGGTAGCGAAGTTGGACAGCGATGACGTTTTCCGCTCTTAGTGATAAAGCTGTTGGATAGTTCACCATAGACCCCGACGTAGTATAGCTTTTGGACGCAAAGCGCTTACTTATTCGTTACACCCCTGTACCTATACGATGCTATAAACGTAGGTCAATCCACTGATCCGAACGTACGTTTATTATCGAGAAAATCGGCAGTTGTTAACTAAAAGTACGTTTGACGCTACCCTAAATTTTTTTGAGGAGTTAAAACCTGATCGATGCATCTTCATCCACGATAAAAATCCTGCCCGGTCTTTAATATTTACTTCTGGAGTCGACGAACTATGATAAATGCCGGAACCCTAGTTCTGTTCTGAGTCGTCCAGACCAGTTGAAATAAATGATCTAAGGCCTGTACTAATGTCTTACCGTCTTGTTTGAAAGGTGCTAGCATGTGACCATCTGAGCGATCAGCTCAGAAGGAGGTCAACTAAAGTGTTGCTGAAGATGTTCATTGCAGTGGCTTAACCTTCTATATTTACTGTGGGTGAGTGAGTAATCTGACTCACTGACAGGTGGACACCGTGAAAAAATGGTACTGATAAGGGTTAAGGGTGCAAGTATTCCTTAAAGTTAGCGTGGTTTCCATTTTTATTGACTTTTCCAGTTAGCTAAGCTCCATGATGGACGATCAGACTACACCTGAGCTTCTTGTACGAATTGCCATGCGGTGTATTCCGTCTGACACTTGGCAATTCTAGTGACTTCCCTGTAATCCAGTACTTGTTAAACCTGCGAATCGCTGTACCGCGTGCTATAGTTCCTGGTTCACATGTTGCCTGTGAGATTCGGGTTCAGCAGGTGAGGTTGCACCTGAGGCTAGCTCGATACATATATCTTACCGCCGGATTGACCAACTTATTGACAACCAACCGTTACAATTTGTGTGGGTTGTTGCCTAGTGAATTTAAGAACAAAGTGGCAACCTATCAACACGTGGTGCTGATCGGCGTGTGCGCTGCTACAGAGACGACGGTCTTGAATAGTGCCGAACCAACTATGACTGACGGATCTGTAATCTATTTCAGATGGGGTCTGGTTTGGAAAAGAAGGGTCCTAGATAAGACAGTAACGTGCACGATGTTCAAAACGAGTGCTGGCTAAAACCAGCTTATACTGAGCGCATAACTTATGACAGCCGTCGGCCATTGTCCAGGCAACATGTTTTCAACTCACACTCACCTTCTAGACCAGGTTTGGTACCGCCAAATCGACCGACCTGGACGTCAAAATGACCACATCATAGCCATATGTCAACCCAAGGAGAGTCACCAGATCCGAGTGACATGTATGCTATCATTATGGTCTAGTCGGTAATAAGGAGACGTAACAAAGAGATTTCCGGAGATTTGGTGCTTAAAGCTAGATCCAGTAGAAGCTGCCAAGTGGACGACTCGTAGTCTACTGCTAGCGGGAATCTGATTTACCAATGCGACCTTTGCGCTGAGGACTATATTTACCTCAGCCTGGCCAGTGGTGGCAGCCGGGAAGTCACCTTAAGTGTATAACCAGTACTGCGGGGATTGCGCGAATGAGATCAGTTTGATAAGTTGACTACTTTCTTAGTTCATAATCTCTGACAGTCAGCAGACGTCGTCTTCCAAAGGGTCCAACGTCCGGACCAGAGCGGCCTGTTATGGGATCGGAAGAATACTAACTAGAACCGGGGGGTGAGAGCTATAGGGACTATATTGGAAAGGCCAACGGGGAGGGCTTAGCTGTAGCATATTCCTGCCTATGCACTCAGCTGTGTGTAGCAGGTATAGTGACGTGGTTTATACGGCTAGACAGCCAATGTAGTGTGACATTAACAGTGTTGTGAATATTCACGGTTGTATATGGGCTTATATACAGCCAGGATGCCCAGACCTAGATAAAAGAACGATTAGGATTTTCATCCAAAGCCTTTTACTCAGAAGCCTTTGCCGCAGGGTATCGGGTCGGCTCCAGCATACCAAGAGAAAGGTTGCATTCCTGTTCCAGCCCCCAACCCGGGGGACCAGGAGTTTGTAATCCTTCAGACCCTTACCCATTGGCCTACTTGACATGAATGAGTCTTTAGTTGTGGTAAACATACCATCTGGCTTAACCCACTCGGTCATATAAATGAGCAGGCCGTCACATTGATCTGCCTGAACATACCTCACTGTTTCGGAGATTATGCATTACAAAGTTCAGTTAGCCCCGATCGATCTTCTTCAATGAACGGAACAACGTATGATTGTCGAATCCAGAACCCGTGACACACAGACGGCTCAGCGTCACAGAACTTGCGGCTTGTCAGAATAACGCCCTCTCTGCGTCTCTTTCTGAATCATCCAAGGAGTGTTTAGGAATCTGTTTTTTGTGGTCTTTGTCTAAGCGTTCGACTTGAGTATCGATTTTAGTTCTTTGGAACCCAATGTTTCCTTAGTAGCCTGGTCTGGTGACTCATTTTATGTCGTTCAAATAAAGCACCGGATTATCCATTTTTGCCGATCATCTTAACAGGGAAAACAAAGAACTTCATCGTCACATTTCCCCGATTTCGAAACTATCTTTGATAAGCTCAGACGCATCTACCAAATAGCCATAATTTGTCATTTTCGTGTAACTGTCTCGTAACGTGAAGAGCACCACGAAGGTTTAAACTTGCTAACTTCAAACTTACCTAGTAGTTAACTTTAAACATCGATCGATACCTTTGAGATTGTGGCACGCTGATAGTCAATCACGTCACCTCTCTGGGGATATACCACTTGGAAATCATTGACAAAGTTTACCAACTGTGGGTGAGACATAAATTCAACCAACATGATATGTCCGTACACTTTTGTTTTGGTCATTCTAGGTATGGCCCAGTTTAATGCATTTGTACTAAGCTCATGTTATACAATGATCGTGTAGTGAATTACTATTTTTCGCTGACGAACTTATCTAAACGATAAAGAAGGTTTGCACAGTCATAACATCGGTTGTAGTTCATTATTCGTGTTTTGCCGCTGCTGTTGATTGAGCATGCCATAATCTGACGCCTACTAATCAGTGGTACAGAGTGAGAATCTGCAAAAATATATAGTCGTTTTGTATAGTTGGGATATCGAAAGTAGACTCGTTTAATGCATCTAAATGCCAGAGGGTGCGTTTTTGCCACTCGTCTCGTTCCACTTCACAATCCGGTCACTACTGCGTGGGAAAGTGGTCCCCGTACATTCGTCTTGGATGTTCCGAGTTTTTCTTGAAACTGCGCTTCAGTGGCCAAGAACGCTAATTCTGCAATACCTACTTGAATAGTGGGAAAACCTGCCATGGAAACTAGTTCATGATGTTCAGCCCACTCTTGCGACCACACCCTGGGTTAATTATTCATGTTTGCTATATATATCTGACGAGAAATATCCTTCTTATTGGAAAAGTTCACCAGAGGACAACGCGTGGTACAATTGGTTCATTATCTTATCTGAACAATTTGCTTAAACAGTTTACGTTCTCCTTTTTATCGACGTATCAGACATAACCAGATCATCGCTTTTGAAATCTTTCACAGATGGTATCATCCATTATGAAATGTGTTTATGTTTGGCGCAAATCGCCATCTCAGGTGCATTTCGCTGAAACTGCAACGTCACATGAGCAGCTTAACCTACAAGCAACCCTCGAGCATATTCATCTCGAAACACCCTATTCAGCTCTCTTGTGATGCATCATCTAATGATGAATTCAAGCATAGGCTTTATACACACGTTTAGGATTTTGGGCCGACATTTCAGATAGTTTGGTCATTGCAACCTGTCCGATGGTTTGAGCCCATTTCTAACCTATCACTGCTGATGCTAGGTAATAGTTGTGTTTGGAAGTCTGTGGTATGCATGTAATATATTTAATGGAATACGTTTGGAGTTGTTCTTGTTCCAGTTTGTTAAATTTTGCTTTCTCACGGCTTGTTTACTACCCTTTTTATCTTGAACATTTTAATTTCTACCCATATTCTCCTTAACAGCCCAACAAGGGTTCGAGTGCGTCCGTGCTTTTCCAACAAATCCAATTGCAATAATCGAAGTGATTTCATTGGTTCCGAGACGATCCAAGTGCTTGATTTTTCAAAACTGAAACACATAAATAAAGTGGAGTTAACGCAGTCAAACTTATATGTGGTTTGATTTAAACGAACTGACATTTTTTAAACGAGATGATTAATGTCAACCAAACGAGAAGTGTCTACTTTGGAGAACTCACGCAGTAGGTAGATACGGACTAAAAACATTTGAACCGAAAAGGCCTGCACGGGCTCGATCTACTAGTTTCAGAAGCATTTCAATGTGGCTAACCCCTTCTCTCTTCATGTATACATATATTTATATACCGAACATATTGGAATTTCACGATTTAACCTTATAACCGATGTAAAAACTGAAGTGAATATGGAATCAAGAGATACACACGTTTTTGCAACATCACATTCATTGACATCGATTCCTGGCTATTTCTGACAGCTTGTCTAATCACTTATAAGTATCGTCCTTTGAACTTAGGAATCCGGTAACTTCTTGCAAAGTCAAACCTCATTGTGTAACTCGGCTGTAACAGATTGAAGAAATATTTAAGTAATTGACGTCTTACTGTTGCCTGACCTACTGCCACATCATTTTCATTCGTTTTTTTTTAGCGATTGAGCAACCACGAATTATCCAAAGCAACAGTCTAAATTCGCATTCGGATATGAACCAGATCGCCCGGTTATATCAAGTACCTAATCAAAAAAATATCCAGGGCGGATGTGAATCATCGACCGTAGTTGCTGCTGTTGTCGATCGGCAGAAGTCATCCTCGTCAGATCATCATTCGTGGCTGCACTCCGCCAATCACACAAAGTCACCAATTTGGCATCAGGTTTTCTCGCCCACAACTTTGGAAACTGTGAGTTTCCTTTTATTTTTTCAAGCGATCGATTAGATGCTCGTTTACGTAAACGGAAGTTATGAATTTAACTGTGATGTGGCCAGCCCGACCAAAGAAATCAATCATCGTGTGATCGACCCAGCTAGCAAAATGAGCCAATCATATTGCAGTGCCAACGGTCCGTGGGAAACCTTGTTAATAAATTTAATCTGTTGATTTCAGGCTTAATAAGCTGATCTATCATAACCTTTCACTCGACTGTTCGTCTTGGCTTTGGATTACTCAGTGAGATGTGTTTTTTCTGGTCGTCTGATTAGGGCAACAGATCTACGGACTGTGGCTAGTTGGTCATAATGGACAGACTGGTGTAAATCTGTACACATACACGAAACCTTAGACCATGTGTTAGGCTTAGGCCTCACAATGACTAGAAGTCACCGGACTTAATTGAAATACATTCACAAAGAGTCCAAGGTGAGCGTTATTTAGGAAGAATGTGTGATTACATCTGCCGTTTGTATTTTATATCTCGGCTAATGAGCAACTAACGCCCTACAGAGTCTATGTTTTTAAAATCTCTAACCCTTATGCACTTGTAATCAGCTATCGCGTTGAGTGTCAGTTGGATCACGAGAACTATGTACGGCGTGATGAGTGATACGCCAGCTGCATAAGCGTGTTCGACTCTTTGGAACGAATGTAGTGAACTCAACATGGCTATCCACGTATTAAACTTGTTCATCCCGGTCAAATATGTCCTTGTACTTGTGAAGTTCCTTCTTGTACTTTCTATGTTATGAAGAAATCCGCGTTAAAACTTTGATGATATGAGTAAAGTGTCCGCTAGGTTTCATAGCCATACCGAGGGGCTACACATGTTGGTATTGCTAGCGGAAGCGGCTGTGCAACCAGACATTGCTTTGCCTTTGAGACATAACGAAACAGACGTTCAGGCTTGTCTTCGTCTGGTCAATGCGTCTCCCAGATTGGGGGTCCAAACACCAGAAACTAAAAGAGTGACCACAGAATTGTAATCATTAGCACTTGTGTGAAGAACTTGTTATATTTTGAGTTCACCGTCTTTTTCTTTTCTTCTGTTTCCATTTTGTTTAGCACTATGCTTGTTTCTGCGTTAGATTTTGCACGAACTATACCTTTATATGTAATTACATGTACGACAAATAAAATGCAGTATACAAATGTAT
>JTDE01000661.1:59132-92833 GCA_014338405.1 Paragonimus skrjabini miyazakii
GGCACCTTGGCTAACAGACTTGCTGGAACTTGTACGGAAGGAACTCGCAGTGATTTTGCTAAGAGATCCATTTGAGTTCGTTGATTCCATTCAATCACTGACAATGAAAAACAAGAATGTGGTTTCCAATTGATGTATGTTATCTGTAGAAACCGTTTTGAAAACCGTTGACTATCTCTGCGAATGTAATCGTTCCGAAGATTTGAATGTGTGCTTACTCGAGGGCACACTCAAGCAGCCGATATTATCTTGCACGCAGAATGTACGGTTTCAGACTGTTGGAGAAGGATACCATCAAAAGGCTGGCGTTGCGATGGGGTTACCGTTAGGCCCACCGTTGGTGGATATCTTCATGGCCATATTAGAAAGATCTACGCGTCATCAGATTATTGTGCGTATCACGTTCTACAAGAGGTATGTGGACGATGTTATCTGTGTCGCTGACAAAGCTGTGGACCTAAATAGCTTGCTTGTTGAGGCGAACATTGTGCATGTTAATCTCAACTTTGCAGTTGAGGCCGAGAAAGATAGATGAATATCCTTCCTGGATGTGGCACTGAATACTCGTGCAGACGGTTCATACTACAGAAGGGCATTTACAAAAAAAAGGACTTGAAACGGCCAGTATACTCACTTTTTCAGCTATGTACCTCTCAGGCAGAAAAGAAACCTCGTTCGTAATTTGGCATGTGCAAATGACACAAGTGAAATGAAAATGGTATTTTTCCGGCGGACCTTCGCAGATAACGCCTATCCCCCAAACTTTATTGATAGGCATATGGAACTGACAACACTGAAAGTTAAACCTTAATCTGTTGAAAAGAATTTGGTTTACATGACTTTGGGTTATGAAGGCGAGGCGTTGGCTGAACTGGCGGATCGTAGAATTAGAAACGCAACTGAAATGACCTACAATGCGATATAACTGCCAATCTCGTTCAGATCCAACCCGGAAATTTACATTCAACTGAAAAGTACGTTGCCTAAATGTGTGGCCTTATTTTGTGTTTATTCTCTCATCTACTGCTGTGGAGCAACCAGGTACAACCAGGCGCCTTTCTCAGGGGATGGGTGAACACTACTCTACCTGGCTGGCTAGGGACAAGGCGAAGTCAATTTCTAGTGTCATCCTGACTCACCTCGTTGACTCAGGTCACCAATTCTCCGGGATGTGGCCTTCCAATCGATTTACCTCCTGGCTAGCTGTCGTTCCAAGGGAACATGTGCCCAAGTATATCGAGGACTTGGTGTGTGGCGTGACCCGACGCGACTCGACTAAACAACACAAGCCAGCCTCTTCGATCGTCAGACACCTGCTGAAGACCGGACATGTGGTCGACCCGACAAACGCTTTCCGTGTGTTGATGCGTCATCACAAGCCTGTCATCCTCAAGACACTCGAGGCGCTGCTTGACATGCGTAGCAAGCCCGTCCTCTGTGTGCAAAAACTGTTGACCTTGAATCTCCGTCTGCCATGGTTTTGATCAGTGACAGATTAGTGTATTCACTGACTTGATTTATGAACCTAATTCGCTTAAATATTTTTGATGTCCACCGCTGTTATGTGTAGCAACTGATGAGGACATACGAAATGGTACTACCATCTTGCAAAACCGGTCTTTTGATTTCACTATTCGAATTCGTAGCTGGGGAAGAATGCTTTACATTCCAAAGAAGTCAATTTTCACGCTCTGACCGCTGGTGAAGCGATTGGAATTCGATTGCGCACCCCACGGTTGCGCACTCGGAAGAAATTTGTCCAGTCCCTACGGTTTAGCATGGCCTGCCGCTACTCACTTGATACCTCCGGAGGTCGATTTGATCAACTAGTTGCTCTTCAATTCAGAAACGTTTGGCGTAATTGTGTGACAAATTGCTCCTGATTTTGTTCGCTTGACAACCGTGGAGGTAGAAATCGCCGTAGACAGACTATTCGCCAAATCATCTTTACTTCTGATGAACTCACTGGGGCTATTCGAAGCAACGAAAAATTATGATGGAAAAATTCCCCATTGGCTACTGGCTCGTCAGCATGTTTGTTTGTCTATCGCTCATCTTCGCCGTAATTGTGTGGCCAATGGGGTACAATGAGTGTCGAGATCGATTTGTTTGTTGAAAA
This sequence comes from Paragonimus skrjabini miyazakii, assembly GCA_014338405.1. Taxonomy (NCBI): domain Eukaryota; kingdom Metazoa; phylum Platyhelminthes; class Trematoda; order Plagiorchiida; family Troglotrematidae; genus Paragonimus; species Paragonimus skrjabini miyazakii. Next base: position 61,252 of record JTDE01000661.1, read on the forward strand.
TATTGTTAGGGAAGAGCGATTCAAGGACTAGTCATTCCTGCTTCTCTTTTGCTAATCCCATCACCTTGACGTCCACCCGTTTGACCTCGTGACCTGTGGTTGCGCAGTGTTGCGAAAGCTGTAACTTCTGGTCTGTCCGCCTCAGTACTGAGTGATGTTCGTGTAAACGTGTTTTTACCAGTTTCGTCTACGTAGGCTTGGCCACAGTCTTGGCAGGGAATAGAGTATATTACACCCGCTTGTTCATGCGCTTCAATTGGATCGTTGGTTTTGCAAAGCTTATTTCGAAGACTGTTTTTGGCCTGTGGGCGATTTTGACTCCAGATTTCCCTTTGATGCCTCCGAGATTCCGTCTGTGTATGACAATGTGATGACCTTGTCTCACCTGTAATTAGAAACAGCATTCAGTCGGGTTCTGGTGCACGTGTTTATTAATGGTTTTGAATAGCCGTTTTTGCCACGAATAATTTATGGAGATGTTCTCTTTCTTCAGACGTACTGCAATGGGCGACTGCTCGACGAAGTAAGGCTTGTACACAACTCTTCTGGCGTGTGATCAGGTGGTTGTTATTGAACGACAGTTTAATGTCACTGGCTGTTGGTTTGTTATATACGATCGTCTGCATGATTTCGTCAGATTGCCTCAATAATGGTACATTCATGAATGGTATTGATAAGTTAGTTTTGGTTTCCTTGGTGAAGTGAAGTTCTGGTAATACTGCACTGATGGCCTCATGGAAACTATCGATCCCCGCACGCTTGATGATAACAAACTTATCATCCACCTATTTCAGCCACAATGTTGGAGGGTACTCCTGGAACGCAGTTCTTTCAACGAATTGCATAATGACTTCAGCAAACCATCCTGGTAAAGGTGGTCTCACTGATGCTTCTCGTTATCGTTGATATATTGTATCTTCAAATTGCAAGTAGGTTTTTGTGCAAAATTGCGCTAGATCTACAACATCGGCTATAAAAATCTCGGTGTGTTTTTGTCATTGCACATTATCCCGTATCATATCGGCCAGTGCGACTAACTCCAGTTTGTGAACACCGAGCGAACGTCGAATGATACAATTACTTCCTCACCTTCTAATTTCAGGCCCCAAAACTTGTTAAGGAAGTCGGGGGCACTTCGTACGTATGGGGGACTATTTCGGTTGAATTAGCCTGTAAAAGATTAATGCTAGCTTGTAGGTTGGATCCTCTTGGTTGAAACGATATATATGTTTAAAATATTCAAAAGAGGCATACACTGAGTAATGAGCGGTTTATGATGACGTTACAAATTCACACTAGGATCCGTTATCAAAGAGATAAATTTGTTAGAATAAGATTGTTCTTCCGCTCGCCGTGTTTGCCTGTCGGTCTGTCTTCGCTCGTCTTTCGTTTCAACGTCAACGATGCTGACGTAGTGGCTGTCTACATCTACGCATCGATTGAACGGATTCCGCAAATAGAGCCTCCAGTACAAACCGTTCCCTTTTCATTTTTACCCGCGCGACCACCTTCGCATGGCCCGTGTTGATCTCGTGACTTGTATCTGCGCAGTTGTGATCTAGAGTCGACGCGTCACATCGCTGATTTATGTTCGTGCATGCATGCGCGCACCTGTTTGCCTGTCTGTCCCCAACACTACTGGTCAAACCCGAAACATGAAATCGCGTAGACCACGCCAGACTGTTCTTATAGTTCTGCACAATCCTTAGCATTCACCAAAGCTGAACGGAGTGTTGAGTTTGGCTTATATGACATTTGGATACCCATGGGTTGACGCATGCTTTGCTCTGCTTCAGATGTGCCGTGAATATATGGCATTCATTCGCGATTTGGATTCTGGACGTTCAGTTCTTGTGGAACCTCTGATAAATGTCTTTATGAGACGACTGAGGAACCCATTGAAAGTGAACAGTTCGAACTGGTGTTCTTGTTTTTGTCTTCTGAATTCGGATGAACTACAGCGCATATCTGCACGTCGAAACAACGCTCGCACGCAATTTTTGGGTTGGCAGGCCGGTTGGTTTATGCTAATCTTGAGAATGACATCAGTTGTTGCCGGTTCACCACGGACAATGTTATCAAGCCTGCCATCAAATCTTCTTATAACCGATACATCAAGGAACGCTAAGCGTTACTTTTTTCTTGGCGCGTAAAGGTTATTCCCTGTATGGTGGTATTCAAGTAAGTGTGGGACTGGTCAGGCTGAGTCCGAAGTAAAAACAAACTAATGTGCCAACCACATATTGAATCCACACTTTAGGTTCGAACGTCTGAAAGGCTTCAGATTCACAATTCTTCCTTACGACGTCCGCAAGCAATCCCGATATAGGTAAGCCCATTTGTGTGCCTGTTTCCCGCAGGTAGACTCGGCCGTCAAATTGTAGGCAGGTCTCAATGCAGAGCTCCACTGACTGAATTATTTCTTCCGGTGATAGGTTCATCTTATTGCGGAGGCTGTCGTCCTCACTTATCAGGTGCTTCAAACTTTCTATTGCAAATGTCTTCGGCGTGTAAGTGAAAAGTAACGTAACATCAAAGGAAATCAGTGCGTCGTCTTCTTGCAACTCCAGACCCTTGATCTGTCTCAAAGAATCTGCTGAGCTGTTCGCATCATTAGGTAAACATGGTCGGAGAATAAGAAAGATAGACTTCGCCAATTGATAGTTCGGGGTCGTCCCGGATGCAACGTTTGGTCCCAGTGGTACTTGATCCTTGTGGACCTTCGGTAGCCCGTATAGTCATGGCACTGGTCCCTCGATAGGTCTGGGTTACTTAGCTTGTTCTTCTTTGGGTGGTTTTTTGTAACAGCTGTCACAGTTTTGGTGATTCGAGCTCTCAGACCTTTCGTAAGTTCTCTCCTGACATGTTCATACGTTTCGAAATTTTTTAAAAGACCGTTCACATTGTCTGTCTAATCCTGTCTGTTAATTACTGCTATGACGTTGCCTTTGCCTTCGGGTAAGATGGCGATCTTGTCATTCTTCTTAAGTGTCCTTAGCTGGTTAAAATATTTGTTGACTTTCTACTGATCAGCTGGTGACACACTTTTATCCTGAGAGACTGTTGTACTTGCTCATCCAGACCACTGTGTTTCAGTCCTGACTGAAAATTTTTCAATGGATTCTGTTACGTCTGCATAGTTGAATTTTAGACTTTTTGACAGAATCTCCTTTTCATCAGATGTCGACTAATAGTCTGATAAATTGTGTATAGATTCGGTACCTTGTTTTTTTAGGCAGACTGAGGTGCTGGAATTTTTGTTTAACCAATCTTTTGTTTGAGTTCTGTTAAATTCTATCGAAAGTTTTATAGCTTCTTTGGTTTTGATGATCCATTAAGAATCAAGTAATTCGTTAGCTGCTCGTTTAGTTTTTTTCACACTTGTTTCTGTATCGTGTCAGACAGGCGTGTGCATCGTTCATAAGTGCACAGTGCATTTGTTTCTGGTAACACCTGGCTATAATCTATGCACTTTCTGATCGAATTAGCTGCTTGCATTCAACGCTTTTAGGGAACACAGTAAGATGAATGTAGTTATGTAGTAAGCATTATTGCTCATGGATGGAGTCTTCACTGTTTGTACAGTTTTCCCATTTTCTCACACATTTGAGCGTATTGCGTCCGAACATTTGTTTAACCAGTATATATAACATCCTCCGTGCTACCCAGCATATGCCTATATATATATATATATTTAAAGTATTAAAAAGGGGAACACACTGAGTAGTGAACGATTTATTGTGACGTTTCAAATTCACACTAGGATATATATATATATATACACTGGGTAGCGTTGAGAATATGTTAATGACCGTTTTCCAGGGTGAGATTTGATTTTGCAAATTGTCATGTGCACATCGGTACTTCCGAGAAATAGCAGTCAGTTAGTGTGCGACGCGTCACGAGATTCAGTTTAGTTTACAAAAAACGTTTGCCGGCTGTCATGTCATATCGCGGTAACCCTGTGTACAGTTTGTTTTTAGTCCGTGCATGTTGGGGTGACATCTCACGGGTGTGAGTCTTACTTGACTGTCTACCGGCGTGTTCTGTGACTGTGTAGTGCCTGCTACATTCTCAAGTTTAAGTTGAGCTCTGTATATTGGTCAGTTACTAACAATGTCTGAATTACGCCGCTAACGGATGTCGACAGATTGGAGTTGGTGGTGTTACATTCTGCAGGAGTAGTTTTATGAAACCTTTGCGATGGATCTTACCGACGTTATGGCGTTGATGCGTTTAGAAAAGCGGTTCCATGAAACTGGTTCTTTGAGCAAGAGACGGTGATTATCTATACTAAAAGCGTTGACAACCGTAGAGATTGTGGAGAATGTAAAGTTCGTTGCGCGGTCCTCAAATATCCACTGGTAACTTTTATTTTCGATGGCATGATAAGTGTCACAATCTTTATGGAACTTCTTTCCAGGTATTCTTGTCAATACTCAGTTGGCTTTCACAAACATGAAAGAGTGAAATGACCACTACCAAGCCTTGCATTTGGCCGTTTTTTTTCCATTTTTTGTAACCGTGACGAACTGACGATATATTCAGCATACACATGTCTGCAGCACTTCATATTCCACGTTATTTTTAATGTTACATTACTACACCTTTCAGATCACCGCAACTTTGTGTCGGCGTAGAGACTGCATCGATATGAATTGGGATACTGACGAGGAGGAGGATGAAGAAGGTGAAGAAGAGAAGGAGGATGAGAACAGGACAAACGCTTTTATGGGCTGTGCCGAACTACCGGCTACACTTCTCTATGATGAACTTCCTCAAGATATACACTTGGCTACACGTTCTGAGTGTACAGAAAACACTATCAGCAACCGATGGAATCGACATCAAGCAACACAGACTGCATTTCCTTCTCTCAGTGATCCGATCGATGTGCAGTTGCCTGAAACAATTCCTTATGTTTGTCTACCAATCACTAACACCAACCCAGGTTGTCCGGTTTTTGTTCCAACTTCCTCGTTGTCTCTCGTACATAACACATGGCCTCTGCCACCCCCACCAGTATCTCGTCCAGAGGATATTATAAGCACAACGGCAAACTCAAACTATGCTTCAGTTGACAGGGATTGCGTTGATGTTCTACCCCATTCCTCTTCCCAGTCCACATCTATGAACGATAAACAAAGCGTATTTTCCCTACGGACCACAGGTTGTGATGATACCGTCAGCTCAGTTGGTCCATCAATATCGACGAACACTACTCCAGTTAGTTGACCTTAGTTGTATAGTTTGCTTTTGAATAAGTTGAATTTGTTTAAAGACAGGCGAGGTTGCCCGTTTTTAGACATTTTGTTCATGTATAGTTTAGTAGGGTGTTTTTTTAAAAAAAACTGTTTCACAAAATCGTTCTTCATTAAGTCACTAGCTTGCTACAACGCGAATTGATGGTGACAAAATGTTCGTTCGTTTGTTTACTACTCAAACCTAATCAGCATACAACTACAGTTGTCTAAAGAAGGTGTTTACGTTGCAATTTTCAGCCTTCACATCGTAAGGTGTTTGATGTCGTGACGCACTCAGTTCCTTGTAGATTAAATGAAACTGTAAACTTCTCTATATCTGCCCAGGTACAATTGAACTAACAGGTTTCTTCCCACAACTGCATGCTTGGTAGTAGGCGTTGTTACAGGGCTGAGCTATACTAAAATTCACCAAATTCATAACTACTGATTGGAAGAAGTAGCAGAATTGGTGGTGTTAAGGTGAACTTGTTTAACAGCGAACCTTCGTTAAAACCAGAAATACGTAACAAACAGCCGTCTAGTGTGCATTCTGGGGCTACCGTTAATATCTGGAACAATCTGAATGGTTTTGGGTTTTATGCCGAATTAGAGTGAATCTCGTCTCATTGTCATATTTGCGATTACTGAATCAGAGGAGGTGGAGCACAGCTAGTGAGTTTTATGCCATGCACGGTTTGAAAGCACTAGACCTGAGTTTCGATCTCATTAGAGTTCATCAGTTATACATATCGTTATCTCAACCTGCTGTGACTAAGCCCACGTTAGATGCGAAGGAATTATCAGCCTACATTCTCTTGTGAATGTCGTTCGGGTTGTATGATCTTCTTGGGAGAAAATGCACTGACCGTGCTTCTAATTCCAAATGACTATCTCGTGATTAAATGTTCTTAGTTCGAAATCGTGTAACCATTTTACCCTGCTTAGATGTTCTTTTTAATAACTGTGATTAGCAAATTGCTTTAATTGATTTGACTTGAATATCACTCTTGTGTTATAGCATCCTTCTTTTTCAACTGGTTGCCTCTAAAATGAAACACTAGACTCCTACGTAGGTCGTGTGAAAACCTTTGACTATGCGTCAGTAAGGAAAACGTTAACTGTTAGAATGAAGTGGACTTTAAAAATTATTTACGTTTGGTTTGATGAGTCACCGAAAAACCTGGTCTTACATCAGCTACATTTGTGAGGCAGTTTTCTATATGAACGTCTTATGATGGGATAGGATAAAATCGGTAAAGCGATAACAGAATGTCTACACAGAAGGTATGTACATCAATGGTGTTTAACACACACAGTTCTGCTGCTCATCATGAACCCATATTTGTCGCTATTTTCGTGAGACAACAGTATATATTCTACTTTATTTCGTATTGATGCTGTAATAGCCAACATAAGTATGATTTCCACTTATGTGCACAGTTGCGACGGTTGTTCTGAAAACTGTCATCTTGTTTCAAATATTTCTAACATTTTCGAATTTCTATATACGTAGTTGCATGACTGTGTGCGTATTGTGTGTTGGATAATGTTCACGGTCCACAACAACTTGTACACTCACGTACAGGGATTCAGACTTGTTGGTTTCTTCAGAATTCAAAACAGCGAATAAGCTCGTTTTCAGTATTTCTTCTCCATATCACATACAACGCAGTCAATATAAAGACAACTATCAGAGAAGAATTGTTTAATTCTCAATATAGTTTGAATGTCATACTATTTGAGGACTACGAATTTCTTTGCAGTGGTGCCAAGTCACTTGTTCCGATTATGGTAAGCTAAGGCAACATAGTCCTTGAAAGAACTACTTTTGTGCCCACAACTTACGGTTTCGTAGTCGAATTCAGGTTTTCTCTGTAACCGTCAAGGTATGACATTTTATTCTTCTGGTGTGACGCAGCAGAGCGGCTTAAATATATTATTTGTATTAACTCTGTGACCAGAGTCGATTGGCTAGGTTTACTTCTATCGGGAGCACTATGGATTTGATTTTCAATCCTGTTAATGATAATTAGTGGTATGTACTGGTCTGTTTCACGAACTTTACCATTGATTTGTAAATGACATACGCTTGACCGCTACGCCATTCGTCTTATGTTAAACCGGGTTTAGTCCTCACACCTGAAAACACAGAAGATTACATGACATGAGCAACACTGTGTTTGATTATATGCAATCAAGGGCGCTTACTGACTATTAGCTAAAGGGGATGATGACTCTATAGATCAACAGTTTCCGGAAGGATTTGAAATCACTACTATCCATCCAGTTGATAAGTTTTCAAGTTCCGGATTTGTGTTTACTACTAATCACAACTTTGTCTTTCACATAAATCTACCTCTCAAACGTCCCTATTTTTTTCCAACTTGTCCTTATCCTTAGATCACTTTAACTGTGGATGAACTCAAAACATCAACAGATCTGGAAAGCCCTGTTATATCGCCTTTGTCAACTTTCGGCCAGCACGATTTATTCGATTCGCTTCTACATCGAGGTTCGTTCCAAGACATAATGTTTCTATCAGCTTCACATTGACTCAACAATTTGTTGTGATGGTAAATGAGACTAGACAACTGTTAAACGAATGTGACTTTTACGGCTGCATGTGGTTTGGATATTCATGTTTAGATCCATTTCCACATTCTCTATAACTTTTCTGTTTATCACAGTGTACTTTTTCATTTTTGTTGTTAACATTCCGGTTGGTAAACAGCTGTTGAAATTTTTATTTTGCATGTTTCAGTGTTTTGAATATATTTGACTCACACGCTTGAAATCAAAAGAGGTGTCAGGCATGGCTGGTTTTCTGTGTTCAAACAACAGGTTGATCAAACAGTAATTTGTATAAAAATGGATTCCAGGATTAAATAACAATTATACTATGTGGAGCTGTTTGACTTCATTGTGGTGAGTAGTTCTAAACCCACTTGTTGATTTCAATAGATGGCAGGACGGGACAGATTAAGTTGGGTACAAAACATCTGAGTGGTGCTCTCCAATAACAATGACTTAAGTGACACTCAGATTACGAAGTCACACTGTTCCTAGTCAATTCCAAATCAGTCAGTCTTTTGGTATCACATTACTTATACTCAGTGTTTTGGACAACAAATGCCTCTGGCTTCTGCTTGTTCTTTTATGTTGATTTGCTGGCTGTAAATCGCTGGTTCGTTTCTAGTTTATTAGTGAGCAGTATATTTATGAGTAAGTTGGCACTGACAGTACCGTTAACCACTCGAGACTTTTCACTTCTAGTTTCCAACTTTTGACCTATGAACTGTGTTGATTAGGAGAAACTACAGGATATGAGTTTGAAGATGTTCCACAGTAAACTACAATGTTACAGGCCATAGCAACACGAAAGTATTGCTCGTTGTTTTATGAGTAGATTTGGATGGATTAGGTTGCCCTTAGTGTGATGGTCTGATGTGCAGCCAATAAACGGTAACAGTAAATTGTGAGTGACCAAATGGCTAATCATGGCAAACATCACAGATAATCTTGCTATCTGATCGCTAATAGATCATTTACTCCTGTTTCTCTCTGCGACTCATGTTTTTAATGTTTCAGAACCACTGAGTTCGATGTTTTCCATGCCTTTGTCAACAAAACTGACTGTGATGAATCGTCCGTTGTTCTGTGGTTTGACTGTTCCACCCATAATGGAAGAAGAGGAGGAGGTGTCTGTTGACTACGACCAAAGTTTATTAACTACTTCAGTGCAACAAAACACGTTGGATCGTTCCAGTCCGAGTGCAGTACATCCTGTTCTGATGACACCAGTGGAACCGGTCGAAGAAGATTATCCTCTTTTGCGCCCGGATTATACTGTCAAGTAAGATTTTTCGCTAGTTCCTGTGAAATCGTCGGTTGTAAACAGTCATACAATCACACTATTTCCATCTACCCTCTATAATTGTTGTCCTGCCAATCGAGTTTGCCCTTCTTATCCCTCATAATTTGCGCACGTGACTAGGTTTATTCATCGATGCACTGCTTTACTGTTTCTTTTCTACAGTCAAGAGCGTGTGGAACAAGAAAGTAGTGAAACCACAATGTATGGCAGCTCGGTTTTGAATTCGGGAAGCGCAACCAAGAGAACAGACTTAAACTCTCCTTCTTTATTCCAACCGGCGTTAAGTGATGGTCCAATTTCAGGACATCGACCTAAAAGGGGTCTGTCGGTTCCCGCAGTTCTCAGTTGGCTCGAATCTACCGAGGCTGCGAATGCTACGGATCCCCTGAGGGTCACAGTGGCGTCAGACAACGGTAGCTCGTCTGATCTGTTTATACCAGTTAGTCAAGAAAGCAAAGATGAGGAACGTTGCCCCGCCCAACGAAGCCTAATGGAATCAAAAAGATCTCTGGAACAAATTCTTCCTGGTACAGTTCGTGTGCGGTTGGTGAATACAAAACGCGGAGAGAATCTGGGAATACAAATCAAGCCCGTATTCATTAGTCCGATCAACTTGTCTAGAGAAGGGCCTGTTCAATCCAGCACTGAAAATCGAATGTACGTCCCCTTTGTCTTGAATGTAAGCTTGGGGCTCGCCCCTCAACTTGCATATAGGTATCTGACTGATTTGCAGTGCTTTTTGCATACTTCTAACCTCCTTGATTCCAGCTCGGTTAAGTGTACATATTTTTATTGTGACGATGCACACCGTTGTTTATCCTCAAGATGATCCTCTTTTCTCGCATAAATTGAAATCACGTTTTTATTTGATGAGCTCTGCTGTGCAGATCACAGGATTGGATAGTCTAAGTCTTAAATAAATTTGTTGGAAGTGTTTGATTTCGTAATATCGTTGCCAGTTGATAATTTTTGAGAAACCTACAACGTTAAGCAGCAACAGACGCATTACATTGCTTGAGGAAACGCTTTCTAGCTTTTAAACTCAAATTGTGTTGTGTTTGCTGTGTATGTAGATTGATAATCCTGGAGAAGAGGATCACTCTTCCTAGAGTCAAACAAAAAAAGTCGACGAACGACGATCACTTCCCGTTATGTATACTGCTAGTTACAACCTTTACCAGCTAAAAAAAACAATTTCTGGTTTAGCACCAAACGCACTCAAAGGATTGAAAGATCGCTAACGGTCACAAAGGTCAAAGCGTGTTGGCAGCCGTTTCCTGAGTAGACAGTCTCAACAAGTAAGCAACAAGACAGGATAATTATCTTCAGAACAATCCCAGTGAGATAAACGTTGTCTATCTGTTGTTTGATGTAGTGAAAAGTCCTCAAATGTTGAATCGAATGTTGATGGAGTCTGCAAGGTCCTTACACAAGGTTTCGCGGGAATCTCCTCAACAGAATAATCGGAAGACTAAGACTAATTTTTATGAGTGATGAGTCTATTCGTTGCCATTCAACGTCTGTAAAGACACATCCCAGGGACGTCTCGGTGGAATGCATAGATTTAAAGTACAATATGAAGGTGATAGTGACAACTTTTGAAGTGGTTGTGTGTTTCGGCAGGAAGATCAGAGAGGCGATCGGCGTTGCGTTAAGATGCATTTTCAACGACGGTCGTGAGTGAGTGAGTTATTCTGGAAAGTGAACAGAATAGTAATATTTGTGTCAGCTCATGAGTACCACTAAGTAGTTTGGTAGGTTTGTTGTAAAACGTCTGGGCTTCGACTGCATTTATACCAGCTAGTGGAACGTCTACCCCGTTTTGGAATGCTGTTCCTGTTGCTGGTTGGAATTTAGTTCAGATTTGTCACAATTGACCTTGTTCTAAATTCACTGATAGACAGTTTTTACCAGTTAAGACGACACATAGAGAGGACGTAATCTTTCAGAGTTGGAATGCCCCTATAATTACGCCTCATATCCCAAGGATGTGGCTCCTTCACAGAATACATATGATCGACCGTTTAACCTGTAACCCTGATATAAACCCATTTGAGAATTGCTGGTGCATAATCACTCAACATGTATATAATATCGCTAGAATCTACGGCTCCAACCCCCAGTTAGTGGATACCTTAAGGCGAGAATTCGCTAATCTTACGTAGTCCACCTTGACTCACGTAGTGAGTAACATGCCAAAATAAGTAAGTTAGATCTGTATCAGAACGGAGGAAGTTGGTTCAGTAATTTTCCTCCGGAGGATCACATGCTGGTTCTGTCGTTGTCACTTTTACGACTTTCTTCCCAAAATCAAAAAAAGATAACCGGAATCAAACAACTGTTCATTACTGTAACGTGCAATTGACATCGGTTAGTTAGATAAAGAAGTAGGATTGTCTATAAAGTCTTGGGTGGTCTTATGATTTTGTCGTGAACTGCTTATTTATATGCAAGTGATAAGTTTAGACGATTGGTACTAGTGCATATATTAATAAAGGTGCATCAATCGCGACGTGAGTGTCAAAACTGAAGTAGAAACTCATGTTTTCCAGATGACTGCCGTCTTCACTAATGAAATTAATCGCCGTCAACAGGTATATCTGCGTTTGGCTTTGAAACGTGACCACTCACAGTGGCTGGTGTTAACCAAATTCAACTGTTCGAACATTGTTTTCTGCCTTCAATCTCACGCATCGTGTGTCACCGACGATGTAAGACATTTGTTGCGAGAGTCGATCGAGCTCGGTTATAGTTCTCGAAGAGTGGTATTGTACTGTGTTTACTAAGTGTTTGTCATACTGCGCCCTACATTGTTGACACTACAGCTGACTGCGGTAAAGTCAAATATGGGTAGGAGCACCCAGCCGTCTATCTGGTTTGGGTTTGTGCCCCTTTACTTCCCAGTTGTCTGTATGTAATGAAGAAAAACTGCAGTGAACTGATAGGTAGTCTGTGATGAATTTTTCAGTTAAGTGAACCTCGTGGGCCAGTCATTGTTTAACTGGGCAGGTCAACAGGTACACTTATAGCCTCCGCACTGGGTCCACTTGTTAACTGTAACCAACTGTCAAGTTAATAAATCTACACTTTGTGGTCGGTTGTGAATGTTATGATTATTGTTGGCGTACTCCTAGCGCGTCAGTTGGCCGGGTGGATATTGTTTGTGCTATTTCCAGTCTCTACCGTTTCTTTACATCTGATTCAAAGTTGCTCTATTCCTTTGAGTATTACTCGCGATTGAGTTGCTGCAATTACAATGGGATTATCTTTTATTAACTGCTAAACTTCTTTTTCTCACAGATTGAAACTAATTGGCTATTTGTGATTGATCTGAAAGTTATCAAACATCCACTGCAATCTCAGAAGAGGTGGAGTAAGGGTTTTACGAGCAATTTGCCCCATTAACCATCATTTAAGTAGTTGATCGGCTTCAGCCTATCAGAAGTGTATACAGTGACTAAGAAACATAACTCATGCGCTTCCTTGCAGCCCCGTAGTTTAGCGGAGCACTGTGACGCTTTGTCGCACATTGTAAGTTCCATTTCCCTGCATGCTTGGTACTGGTGTAACACAGTTAGGTCGAGACAACTGTTCACCACTTCTCTCATGATCGATGTAGCCAACATCTTACAAAATCCTGTTATATGGCTGTGATGAATAATTGCTGATTCGCGAGTCAGTCACGTTTGGGTGGTTAAATTCATCCTACGAGGACGGAAGTACAGCAGCTTGGGGAAGAAACTCGCGTACTTCCCTCATACTCCAATAACGTATCCTTGTCATCCAATGAATAGGGTTTTAGGTCGCCATTCTTGCACTTACTCAGAGGACATGAATACAGTTCCCTGGCTTACGTGATAGAGATGAGACCCAACTGTGTTGTAGTTGCCGTCCGTCGCTCCGCTGTTGGCCACTAAACTCAACTGCTTGCAGCACGAACTCCATTCGATCAGAGCCCTTTGTTTCGCAGGATTTTTCAAATTGGCCTAATTTGGACAATGAACTACAACTAATTGTTTCCCCTCGGCTCTAGTCAGCGTCTGTGAAGCAGTTACGTTGGTCGCTACTTCGTTGACTTCATTTAGCATGTGCTGATTCTAATACCTATTTCTTATATTTTTTCATATGAACCGAGTGAGAAAAGGTCTGGTTCAGCTACTCCTAAAACAGCACTTAGGAAAAAAGTGAAATGGTCCTCTTTAATTAAACCAGCTTCAACTAGGACTTCTCTTCAAGTTGAAATAACAGAAATCGTTAAACTGTTGAGCGGTATTTTGAGTACTGATGGGTAATAAGGGATTTTGGTTTTCATATAGGTTGAACATCATCCACAACTGATCGCAGCTGTCGCATTCCCATAGACTTTCCAGTCGGCCCCTTTCAAAAACAAGCAGTAGACTCGAGTTTCGCTGTTATTACGGCTCCTTGCCACTGCCGGGACTAGAATCACCGCCACGCTGTTCATGAGGCGACCGTGTTTACCACTGCGTCATTGACCTCACATTAGGCACGACCGAATCATATGTGAACCCTCAACCACTTTCGCTTGTGAATAATGATTAGGTCAGCCAATCGCCCCGTGAGGAGACACAGTGGAGCTCGCTAGATATAGGCCTACAGTTAACGATAAACACGACCGGAATATTCCACTTGAATTGTATCACCTCGATATCTTTTTCGCATCCCAGCAAATGTGGTACTTCTTTGGGCTGTACTCAGTGGTAGGCCTCACATAGGCATAGCGTACTCGACGTTTAAAGAACCAAGCTTTTTTTCACCCTGCACACATTGCACTAGTTGTTCACTATTCTAGCACACGCTACTGACATGACCACTTTCAGATGGAAGTTGATTGATGAGTAATCTCCGGTGTGCGGACGTGCCTCCTATAAGTTGCCAATAGCGTTAGTTCTCCACAGTCTTGTCTGCGTGAAAATATATTTCCTTTTGATCTCAAAGCTGGGACTTGTTTAACCAACTACATCATTTGTGTCTTGCAAGCTATACACAACTTATGAGCGTGTTCGAATCACTGACTTACTTAATGATGTTTGGTTGTTGAATGCTTGATCCGGTCTTCTCTCTTTTGTGGTTCTGTTTAGTTGGAGTTCAGCCTGATAAATTCGGGGTGTAACATATCCGAACAGTATTAATCGCAACATCTTACGCGTATACCTGATACTTATTTGATGTATCAGGGTTCCTCTTTGCAATAAGAATAAGAATATTGTTGTTCATGACGATAATTATAATAGTAATAGTAACAACAATAATAAAGGGGAAACTCATTGCCCGTCTGATTCATTAGATTCCCTTAAACGATAACCCAGTTTCGCTTAATTATGAATCAGTTGCTAAAAAACACCGTGGTTTTAAACACGGAGTTATGCCACACTAGATATGTCCTTTGTTAATTGTTCAGATTTCACTGTAACCTCTACTGTAGATCGTATGCTACAGTATCTATTCTTTCTTTGACTATGTGATCAATTTTCTCGTCTGTTTCTTTATTAATGTTCTCACAGCGAATCTGGTCTCGAAGTACATCATGTCATGCCGGATGGACGTGTGGCCAGGGAAGGTTGCCTTTCGGTTGGAGACCGCATTTTGAGAATTAACAACATCTCTTTGACTGGGATTCCTTTCGAAAAGTTGGTTAACTATATTTTATGGTTGCAACTTTTGTTCCGCTCACAGTTTGATTGTCTTACGTTTGTAACTTTATCTGTAGTTCGGGGTTTTTGTTTGCTGTTCATCTTACCCGTGAATCATTCATGCAAAAATGATTTGCTGATTTTTCGCGAAGACACATTACGTGAAATTTGGATCACTTATACTATATTATATATATATGTTATGTATTATATTATATTTTCTTACGATTTTTTTAGATTAATACTGAGCAGTGACCGGTTCTCCGTTAGAAATTACTCAAAATGAGAACACACACTTTACCTTGTGTTCAGTCTTTTCAGAATAGCTCAGTTTTTTTAAAAATATCCTTATCAAATTACTTTTTAATAATTGTGTAGTTGTTTCTTGTGTAATGTGCGTTTCAGTTCTATGCAGTCTATTTATTAGCTCGAATTTGGATGCTGTGGAGACAAATTCACGTGAACCAACCTCGATTGCACACGTAAATTGCTTTTTTTTCATTCTTGACCAATCGTCCCACGTTCCCTAATCCAGACTTCGAAGACAACGTTGACGTTAACTTGTCCAGTATGGTTTCCTTTGCGCGTGCGTGTGATAACTTTGGTATGCGAGTGACACTTCTGACGAGAACGGATGGGAATTTTAAATCTAACTGTGTAGATATGCATTATGGGACAACTTTTGTCATAGACAGAATCGCAAAACGAGCGGTTACTTACTCGGCCGATCCATGTTCACTTACAGCTCGGTTGTTTGTCTGCAAAGTGTAGGTAACTTGATGCTGATTGTTTTAATCTAGCCGAAGCTATTTTTAGTAGTTAGGTCTCTTCCCTTCCTCTTCTTCTTTCCTCTCTTTCCGTGTATGGTTTGCTTTACTTTCATAGTTGTGTATCAGTTAAGTATCACTGAGAACCACTGATGTATAGCCGTCTATGCTAATGATGGTGATGATGATTTTGTTATAATGAACATCGGAGTAGAACAATTTGACTAATTGTGTCACACATTGGAAGAAACAAGCTACATGCAGAGGTGATGCATTAACACCACTTGTATTTCCTCATCTTACTGGTATAACCTATCTGTAAAATAATCGGTAGATACTCAGTAAAACTAATGCTTGTTTTGTGTCTCAAGTTCTGTTTTTGCTTTCCTTTCGGAAAGTAGCATGTTTTCAACAACTTGGATGTCATTCACCGCAGACATTTTGGTCAGCGAATACAAAAGAAAAAAATCGGAGATTGTGAATTGAGCTGAGACTGAGTATCAGGTTTTCTTATTCACTGTATATCCGGATCACCCGACATGCGCCATCATATATTTGATACCGATAATTCCTCCTTCATTTCTGTTTCCGTTCTCCCACCTTTCCGTTCACACAGAAGCCGAGACATTTTCCAAAAAGCGCTCAGTCAACCGGAGCTAGTTCTGGATGTGTTCCCCTGCTCGGCTCGACGAAAAATGCAAGAGGCGCTGGAGGCATCTAGTGAAAAACTCCCATTTATTACTTCCCGTCTGATGGTTATCAAAGACCAGGATGCGAAGGCCAAGGAAGCCGAGGCTGGAGCAGCTCATCTTCCCAGTAAACCAGCCCCGCCGCCACCCCCACGTCGGTCACCGAGTACCGTGCTTTCTCGTCCATCCATTTCACCAGACAATGCGTCTTCTGAAGACAATCAATCGCATACAACAACCTTGGTTGTTACCTCATGTGTCGGCTTGTCAACCACTTCGAATGCGGCTTCATCGTTGAACTGTCCTAATTTATCGGCGGAAGGATATATACCGATTTACCTTCAGAAAGGTGCCGTTCATTATGTTTTACAGGGTTTGGGGGGTATGGTCGTCAATTAGCTTGTTAAACATAGTGGATTGGCAATTTGTCTACTCCGATCTTCTCTATCTAGGTTTTATCACCATAGTTGCCTGAGGTCTCTAATGTGATCTGATCTGATGTATCAGATGACGACAAACAGCACTTTGACTCATACACTGAACAGCTTACTCGTGCTATGTATATTGGTTTGTTTTTTTGTCGTGTGGACTGAAGGTTTATGACTAAGCATCTGTTTTGGAGACAGATTTTATTCTCACTGTTTCCTTTGAGAATAAGACAGTCTACCTGTAAATCGCGAAACCCGTTTGGGATTGTCTTCTGAGTTTTAATCATTGTGGATGTATTCAAGGGACTTGAAAGGCCTTGTACTACTTTGCTTATCATATTGTGTTTACTATGAATATCTAAGCTGCACCTTTCTGTTGACCATTTTGTCTAGAACCGAACATAGGAATACATCTAACTATTGCCATTTCCTTCGATGGGTACACTGCACGATACAACCATAGGATGTGATGAGTAGCTCTCCAAACTTAGCTCTTCGGTACTGCTATTAAGAGTTGAGGTATGACTGTGTAGGTTAGTGTTTTGTGACTATTATTTATTCGTGGGTTTGGCCAAGCTTAATGTAGAAACCGAGATCCGCCCTAGTCCGACTGTATTGGTGTAGACCATGGAATCATGGGGTATCGTTAGACTTTGCTTGTACCATAAGCTTGTTCGTATGCGGTTTGTTTACTGCTGCATTATGAACGTACTCTTACCGATTTAAATTTGTTGCTGATCTATCCACCTTACACAGTTAGACCGATCAACAAAGTTTTTATCTTCGTCAATCAGCACGCCGAACTCGATGAGATTGTGTTGAATCAGGAGGGCTAATTAAAATCATCTATAAAGTTGAGTGAAAAATGTGGGTTGGGTGCATGACACATATTCATAAGTCATGTAAGCGAGGCAAATAATAACAAACGACTACGAACTTAGGTTCAGTACGTTTCAGCTTATTTGTTCAACGCGCCATTGAGATGAATCCCGTTGTGACTGCGAACAGAGCCTTAATGTAGTCCCACTTCTCAGACATTAGCTAGAGTGCGTCCGCCTTTGTTGTGGAGTTTATCACCTCGGCTGACAAGCGATTTGAATTCTGTTAGCGGATCCACCAGCCTACTTGGTTTGATTTGACAGATAGGACATGGTTTGGATCATCTGTAACGCGAAATTAGCAGCAGGAAGTTGACCTATGTCGCGCCCGACAGATCACTATGGTAACGTCGATATTTGCCGTCCAGTTGGCCTTATAATGGTTACTTAGTAGTCTACGCGCATTCAAGAACGATACGCTTGATCCGACCTTTATAGAATGAAGTGAACAGATCCGTTGTTTTTTTCGGTTTAATCACCACTGAGCCTGAAGTAATGACCGTGTAGAACTCGTTCGGCTGGACAAGTTAGTGGGACTTGGGATTTGTGGCGGATAATAATATGCTGTTTCGCGAAAGGTAGAATATGAATGCAACTTGATGACTGTGACACAGTCCACTTCGTTCTCTTTGGTTGATAAATAGTTCCTTGTTACACAATATTCGACATTGGGCATGGTACTTCTGTCGCTGGTTCGAATCTAGCTGAAATCCTGACTTTTCACAATCGGGTCTCATCTAAAATCATAAATCTGCCAAACTACTTATTAGTAATATTCGATAAGTTGTCGGTTAACACAACTTCTGGGATCCATCGATGCTACAGTTCGGTTGTCCCTTCTCCAATGCACACCTGATGTCCGTGTTTTTCTGTTGTTTTGTTTTTTGTTACTATACGTACGCCGGTTAACGCAATATGCTGAAGTAATACATAGCAGTCTTTCTCATAATATTCAATCTTCATCGCTTACAAATGTTTTCTTCACAGCCGCGAGTCATTCAAAATGTTTTGACTGACTCCACAGTCATGAGTGCATAAACTTCTGATCTTTTTCTCTCTTTTACAAACTTATGGAAGTGTGTTCAACCCCTGAAAGTATCTAAGAATGTGCTAATTAAACGCTACAAATCTTATCCACATTTTCCTCTCCAAACTTACATCTACCAGTTTTAGTGTAAACCCGTTAGGAGAAAAATTAGTTGGTTCATAAAATCGCCTTTATACACTCGAACCTTCAGTGTCATTTTATCTGTACCTAGGGAGCAATCAGCCGGTATGGTATAATACCATTAAACATCTGTCTGTCTTGATGAAGAAGACTTCTCTTTTATTGCTTCACATTATCTTAGAGATGTCCTATTCCTTGATTCAATTCGCTTGGTATGTAAAAACGGATGAACAAGTTATAACATTTCGTTTGCTATGATTAAACATACTTTTATGGGTTGTTTTTACCACCTGTTTTTTTAGTTATCATTACTTCACTATATTTCGGGTTTTGTTTTGATCAGCTTTTCGGATTGTTTTGTTTTCAGTCTGTTTTGTCAAACCTGTTTCTTATTTACTTTTATTTACGCTGCAAGTTGACGTTCTAACTGAAAACAGTGTGATTTAAACAAATTTTGGCAATGTGCATTTCAGGTACCAACGGACTCGGCTTTAGCTTGTCTAGCCGTGAGGATCCAGCGAATAATGGAGAACGTATAGTTTGTGTGAAGAGCATTTTGCCTGGGGGTGCGGCACTGATGGATGGACGTCTTAAACCAGGGGACCGGCTGATACAGGTGAGTGTTGAATAATTACCGCTGGAAGACTTACGTTGAGCCAACTAGCAGCCCTCAAATATTTGTATGTTGCGTGATATCCTTGTCTCCCCCAACTGTTTACATTCTAGGCAACTTGCCTGTTGCTTTCACACGTGTTGACAAAGGTACCAGACTCTCACTCTTTCTAACATAGCAACTCGTCGGGGTATCTATGAGGCGTGTGTTTTAATGGCATGCCTATTGACATTCTACTCATAAGTAAAACAACTTAAACTTCTCTTGCGGTCGTGTCACCGTGAAACTTTCTGGTGAAATCATTCATTGTACTCTGGCCAAACTAACGTGAATATCCGATAAACTGTATAGCAGTCAAGTTTTTATTATTTGATCGTGTCCTTACATCTGCTTCAGTACCAGTACTGGCAATCTGTACTTAATCTCATGACTGAGCACAAGTAATAACATAAGCGAAGTTCAGTCTTGTCTGTTATGTTTTTACCACCTTACAAAAACCTTTCGACTTAAATGACAAACATAGTTCCGGTTTTCAGATGTACGGGAATCATTTGGCGCAAAACGCACATATGTAAACTTATCTCTGTTTAAAACCTGAACGTTGTGCGTGCTGATACTCATTGTTCTTCTCAATAATATGAGATCCACCGCTAATCACAATGACGTCATGCGCGCATGTATTATGATCCTACACAGCTCTCCAGCGATACTACTGCAAACATAGGGTCTGGTAACATCAGTGATCAGTCTGAAAACAAGATAACTTTATTTGGGTATTGTGTGTCTCAACGGAAGGTTTGTCCGGTGACCAAGTAGTTCGCCAATTGATGGTTCCAAATGTTTCACGTCAGTTGGATTTCATTTATGTGGAAAAGTGTCCACATTTTTTTAAGATGCTGTAGTACAAATATCTGAGTGATAAATACTTATTTATTAGTTATCTATTAGTTGGTTCATTAGAACCAAGTCTAGTGTAGTTCCTATTTCATATTTTCCGATATGCTTCTTAAAGATGATGTTACGTAAACGTGAACCATGAACGACTGTATGGTCAGTTAAATCTGTCGTCTTTCTTCTGTTTTTTTTACGAGTGCTGTGTCACCAACCATCAATTGTTCCTCAAAAGTGGAAGTACACATAAAACCGTAACAGTCCTTAAAAAACTGGTAAGCCGACGACAAACGTACATGTAAACTTTGATAGCAAAAGTGAATATTAGCTTCAATAGAGTACGTTACCATCCTACACTTCAATTACCTCGACAATTCTCCCCGTGTTATAATTTGTTTCTATAAATGATGAGATTAATCTTCCAAACTGCTCTTGAAGTCACCAAAATCAATTATGTTTGTTTGAACAAACAAATTTATTCAACTGGGAAGAACGTTTGACAAGGAAAGGAGTTGGTTGCATGTCTTACTTTACATTGTATTACACTATTTTGTAAGACAACGATGGATCGTGCAAAGAGGACTTATATCAATCATTTTGAACTTTTTGGAGCACAAACTAAAGTCTGCAAGTTGAATCCAAGGCGTTGAATGTGACAGACAACAACCAATTGTCTAAAATATGATACCGCTGGATAGAAGGGTCTAGCTGCGGGACTCGACGGAAAAAGATTATATACTCAAAATGTAGACTGATGTGGTAAAAGAAGATTGGCCGCAGGATAAGAAGAATCCGTCCGAGGAACTGTCAGTATTTTTAAAGACCGGCGATCAGTTCGTTCGAGAGAGTAGTCTTCAGAGATGAGGGAACAGTCATCTCGAGAGTTTTGTGACGAGATTTCACTGAACAAATCCATGTGACACACCCTCAAGTAAACAGCTATGTTCGCAAAACAAAGGAACTTTACTGTTGGCCAGGCATGTCGGATAGTATAAAGGATTACACAGCGAAGTGTGAAATTTGTAGGAGAAACGATTCAAAACAGGGAAGTGAAACGATACTGCTTGAAGAACTTGCGGAAAGGCTGTGGCAACTAGCTACAGCCACCATATTCACATAAAGCGACAAACAAGTACCTCGTCATGGTGGCTTACTTGTTGTACTACTTTGAAGTCGATTGGCTGACTAGTACCACTAGGAGCGTCGTTGCCAATAAACCGTATGCTCAGTTTGCTCCGTATGACATATTGTGGGAATTTTTGTTTGATATTGGATCTCAGTTTATGTGGGCGAAATTCAAGACGTTTTCTGATAAGAGGGACTTTGGGCATCGAGCAAACTATCCTTACCATTGCCAGTCAAACGGAAGGGCGGAAGCTGCAGTTAGGTGTGCTAGAAGGCTGCTGCAAATTTCCCAAGTGTCAAAAAAAGGTTCGTACCTAATGCTGATGGAAAGAAAAAACATGCTGAATAAGACCATTTGATACAGTGCAACGCAATGAAGGTTTGGGTGAAGGACAGACAAAATTGCTGGTGGCATCTGAACTGTTGCGCTATGACATGTTGGACGTCAACTTTTCAGTAGAACCTATAGCGACGCAGAACGCAACAAAAGTTATGCTACGGTCGTGAAAGTCGGAAACTTACGAATCACAAACTAGGAGACAAGATGTGGGTCCAGTACATCCCTGGGAACTCGAGAAAATAGACACATGGTGTGGTGATCAGAAATCGTGGGTATGGGACGTACAACGGTGATGAAAATGGGGTAATGAGGGCTGGAAATTGTGTGCATTTGAGAGTGCGGATTTTGTCCGAAAGCGAGATACGTGATACAAGCCATGGGTGGCTATCAAGAATGAGAAGTGAGCAAGTATATCAAAAAAAAGTGATGTACTGAGACTGCAATGTAGCAGTTTCCTGATTGGAGTAGATTCAGCCAACCAGAACTCACTTACAATCCGCTGCAAGCTGAACAGTTTCCGATCAGCTAGAAGCAATCAAAAGCGGTGACAAACTGCTATACCGATTTTTCAGTAAGAGGTGGTGGTCGAAACACGTTATTTGGTCGCGTGTTTGGTTCAAACAACCTGTTTAAGTCAAGGTTGTGGAATTTAAGAATGTACGAGCTAATCGAAACGTAACACGCCTGACACCTACTAGCGATCGTTGATTCAAACCCTACTGGACCCTAGTAAAAGAGCATTGTTTTTCTAATAAATTCAGATTACTTAGCGTCGCTCGGACCATTATTCTGATTTTCTCGACACGGCAGCCAAGTACGTGACATGAGCCAATACACATTTTTTGGAGCTCATGGCACTACATTACTCCTATCTGGAGGCAGTCATGCCCTTTCACCTCTACTGTTCATGCAGATCGACCGCATGCGTGAAGGACCCTCCGTCGTTTGGATGACGAAGGGGATTAATTTTTTTTGTGATTGAGTCTATTTTTACCGTCAAAATTTGGTGCATTTTCTCCTAGTGCCGCAAAGTCACTGCTACCCAAGTGGCTTGGTTCTACATAGGCTTGTACTACATACATCGTTCAACCCAACTGTGCTTTCTTGAGGAGTTCACTTACAAGCGAGACCCTCTGTTATCTGGACCATGCGTCCCTGTTACTTGAATTCCATCACAGTGCCTACACAGGGGCTGAAAGCTGGAAGCATATACTGAGTTGGCTTAGAAAGAGATTCCTTGTCTCTCCAGAGCGAGCGTCATCTCTTTGATGCACCCGTCGTCAAAATTGTGTACATAATCCATACAAACTGGTTGGTTAAGGGTTGTGCAACCCTTATCTTCATCTTCGATGTCTTGGAGATATATGGTTTCTAAAATTCCACCTCCACATGACAAGTTATTTTCGGTCATGATAATCACTCAGATGTCGACTGAGACAAACGTTTACTGAAAGTTGAATCGCTCTTCTGCATAGCTTTATCTGATCTTGTAAATGTTACAGAATATGGTTGTCATCAGAAATATAGTGCGGCTGGCCATAGATCTTGGATCGCGGATGCTACGTCAGGTGATCAATGTATGTTGAACCTGTCACAGTGATGAAACTGTTTGTTAGGCTTTTGAAAGGTGGCTATCTCTCTACCTACGCCACTTAGTTCCTTTCTGAAACTACGAATTCGTCGATAGGGGCTTGTCCGTCCCCGTATGTATGGCCAACAAAAACATGTAATGTACAGTCTTCCACGACATATATGTATGTGTGTATATATATATGCACCTCGTGAAAGATGGTGTACTATACACTTCTCTTATGTGAAAAAGGTACCTAGTATGGATTCATAGGTGTATGCAAAGTAACTAATTGTGATCAACATCAAACCGTACGTGGAACTGGCAGCGGAGTGATGACCTTGACGTATCATATGATTCACATCGCCGTCTAACTGATAATTATCACTCGTGTGTCCACAGTTCATAACCAATTTTGCCTCTTTCTGGAACCCACCAGAATAACGGTTGCTTTTCTTGTTGATCAGGTGCACATTAAACGTATTGTAGCGAAAGGCGTCCAATAAAGCACAATCTTTATTATATACCACACTAGTTAGCAGGCTACGCGCGCGCTCGCGTTTATAAGTCAGCATTCCAGTCCACAACACCCCCAGGTTTCCGCTCGCGCGTCGTGTGCACTTCTTCCCGGTTTATGTGTGTGATCGGCGCCGTCTATCGGTGGGTTTTCCGCCTGCCATTCTTCGCCCGTTTGTCCGATTCCGTTGAGCGATGGTTCGTCCGGTCGCTCCTGTTGTCCGCCATCTATCCATTGTGGGCTTTGACCGTATTCCACGACCGTGTGGAGATATTCCTGCGAGTGTTAGAACAATCGCGCCTCCGATTTGGTCGTCCATCCTATTTTACCTGCCACGTCTCACTCTTTGGTCCTATTCAGTCGAGCTATGACTCATCCGATCGCTCACGTCGTTCCCGATCCGCTCGTTGTGGGTTTTTGGACGTACCTTCTCCGCGTTGAGGTATTCCGCCGAGTGTTGGAATGCTCACACCTCCAGCCTGATAATCCACCATACTATGACGTATCACCGACCTCTTTCCCTTGGTTGCAAGTGCAGCTGGCCACCTTTTGAATAACCTGCTATTATCTATTTACATAACTCAGTATCCCGTAGATTTCAAGAGATTTTCACCCATGTTTGTCATCCAGGTAGACGACTTTGATGTGGCTATTTTAGGCCAAACGCGCACGGTCACACTGTTGCGTGAGAAGCCGACCAACAGTCTGGTCAAGTTGTTGGTTTGGAGATCACCTCGGGCATCGACTGACAACGCAGCCGGTAACCATACCCAAGCTACTCCACTCGCACCTGATGCCGTCGCCGTCCAATCTCAAATCGCACCACCTTCATCAACCGATGTTAAAGTGAGTTGGAACTATGTTTGCTGTAAGATTGGTCATACTTCTGGTAATACGAACTGCAAGCTCAGTTCACTTATGCTGTTTCGAGAGTTATGAGTAACTTTTATGCTGATCTTTGTCCTCATTGTATCAACAGGTTAACGACCTGGAGCTTTATCGGAGGCATTTAATCGATCCTTCATGTCATGACATTTTCGAGCTGCACATCCAGCTGCCATCAATCACTTCCGACTTGACCGTTCCGTTAGTCGCCCGTGCTGCTGAAGTATCATCGGTTTCCTCTTCCACCTATCCCGTCACATTGGGTGTAAGCGTGTCCGTTCGCCCGATGTTGCCACGTGCGAAATCGCAGACCGCCACAGTTCCACACGAGTATTTAGACAATGCGGTTTTTGTGCGTACGCTCATCGAGGGTGGACCAGCACATCGCGTGAGTCTGTCAGCTGCCGGCGTCATTGTTTGTTTGTTGTGCGGCTGAATTTGAACACCACCACTGGTTACGACGTCGTCGTTTTTAACTGGTGCATGAATCTTAAACGGTATTGCTCCATTACTATGTCAGCAAGCCTACTTGAATCATGTCCTGTCCTATTTGTTCCAATCTTGGTGCACTAGTATTTACAGAAAACCTACTCACTACCCACTTTACTCTTTTTAATTTGTCTAATTCAGGATGGAAGGCTTCAGATTGGCGATCGCCTACTCAGCATTGACGATGAACCCCTTTCCGCCATCTCTAGCTTGGACGCCTTGGGCCGTTTGAAATCGGTAATTGCAAGGGATTTATCTGAAAAACGGTCTCATGTGCGGTTGTTAATCTCGCGGTCGCGTCTATGTACGGAGCCAGATGCATCGCCGTCAATAGGTTCGCTTGCTGCTCACAGTAAACCAAGTGCGAACTCCTCTACTCGTTCAAACACAACCGCCAAACCGGTTCCAGTGAAGGTACGTCCTAACCGTGCGTAGACAAATGGAGGTTCAGATATTCGTTCTTTGGCAGGGCGGTTACCAGCTTTCTGCACACACAGATCCAATATGTATAATATACAACCTTCCTGGGAATATCCTTCATAATAGAACGGCCGTGTTAACTATGGGCTCGAACAGATACGCATTGTGTCCAGTTGGTGTCTTGGCCTTACTGACCGAAGTGGGCATTGTGAAGTCCACACATCAACGAGTCCACGCCGTACGGACGCACTCGAAATCTCATACATTCTATTGACAG
This sequence comes from Paragonimus skrjabini miyazakii, assembly GCA_014338405.1. Lineage (NCBI taxonomy): Eukaryota > Metazoa > Platyhelminthes > Trematoda > Plagiorchiida > Troglotrematidae > Paragonimus > Paragonimus skrjabini miyazakii. Next base: position 87,080 of record JTDE01000661.1, read on the forward strand.
GCAAATAGCCTGTCTCGCTCGGCAACATAGTGTAGACAACCGATTGAGTGTTGATCCGTTAAGGCAGTCGGACTGCTCGAGTCAATGTGATGGTTAAGCCTGAGGTCGGTGTCCGTCGGTTTCATATGATGCTAGGCTTTGTGAACCACTGGTTCAGTCCACCCAGACGAGACGATCGATGCGAGCAAACCTGAGTATGTGTAAATCATCGCTCCAATTTGTCTTGAATAAATGGGCTAGCAACTGGGTGAGGCACGGATCGAGGCAAGAGGGACGACTGAGTGCGCAATGCCACCTGATACAAGCGTATCAGTTTGACAACCGGTTAGATGCTGCACTTCAAGCTTGTTAACAGACGGACCGTACCTTGACTGATATACAGAAACCTCCTGAAAATCAAACTGTTTAACTCGTAGCGACAATCTTACCCATTAGTCCTCCGCAGACAATACGAAGGTCGTTGCTTGCATTACGCTGGTGTATCTTTCCATTCCCTCATTTCGTTAGCACTTTGTAGGTTAGTATGAAAACAAAATGGATTAGTTTTGGAAAGTTAACCCGTGTACCATGTTTGAATTAATTTACCGCCTGTATTTCAATGACTGCAATTTCACATGGTTTACGTATGTCCGTACCGCATGAGGATTTGACATCCTTAATGTTAACGTTGGCGGCGACTTTTGGTTCGCTAAAGTTCGTTGCGGTTCACTGCCTTTCTTACTTGGCGTACATTTTCCACAAGGTCATTTCTCCCCACTTAAGTTCTTCTAACTCTGTAACCATGTCAGATTTGGTTAGTGTTAACTGGTTTCAGTGAATATTATCATAAATTCTGGTCCAACGCTTCGAAATTGTCTCGTGGTTACTAGCTCATTTGCCCCCTTCGATATTTCCTAATTTAACTGGCAATCGATTTATCATTGACCCTGTTGTTATTGCTGGTCGCCCCACATTCAAGGAGAAATCTATCTGGTTTAACTCGTTTATACGGTATCGCTGTCCATATAGGCAAGTTGTCTGGCTACTTCGAGGGTTGAACATTCAATCGGTTGCCTGCACCACGTCATCGAGCCAGGTAGATCTTTCGCCTGCCAAGCAAATGGATGGATTGTCGGGTGTCCACATGGCACGCGCGTATTGACTTTTGAATCTCGTAATGCCCAATTCAGTCAGTGAGGCCAAGATGTGCATTGAATCCAGTGTGTCTGTTTGTGCCGCTGGTTGGTACGGCCGTTTTCTGCTGGGTATTTTTGCTTCGGCTGTACTGGTTTGGGTAAACAGGTATTCGGAGCCAAATTGCGTCAGCTTGTCTGCTCGGACCTGCCATGATGGGGCACATGCCTGTTCCCGCTTTCACTCAGTGTGCTTGCTAGTTTCCTGGCTCAGGTGACTCTTTTGAATACCGGCCTTGAATTGAATTTTCAAACGAGTCCGCCACGTTTGTTTCCTTTCTTTCGCACTGGACACCATACCCCTAACAACGTACACAGTTGGGCAAAACATGTACATCCTCTTCAGTATAGATCCGCCTCGAATAGAATGATGTCTTTTGCAAAACATGAAACCCTGTGCAAGGCTATGTCCGTCGCATGAAACACTGTCACCCTGAAATATCCAGTCTTTCTCGATTAAAAATGCCACTTGTAAATTTTTTCACAGTGTCCTTGTAACCGAGGCAACTGACAGTGTGATCGTTAAGGTCCAACTTGCTCCATCTCGTTTACCGGATAGCGTCTCACGTATGTGCTGAATCCTCATTACTTTGCATCGTGGAAATTCCCATGTTCTTGATGAGTCACTGATTTTTAAAGACTCCACAAGCGTGACCTTCAGCCTAACTTCCTATGAAAAAAACGTGTTTCATCTGTCTACGTTCTACTTTTCAATCTATCACCAATTGTTTGTCTTTGGTGGTCAGCATGCGGAGCTCTCTGGTATTATTATTATCGTAGACAGTAATACATCAGTGGTTTTTATCAGATGCCTAACTGCCACACAACCACGAAGAGAAAATCCAACTCTTTGCAGGAAGAGAGAAGGAAAACGAAGGGGAGGGAAAGGACTTGACTACTAAAAATAACTGCATTTATATTCAATCATTCGACATCAATGGGCTTACAGTTTACAGTCAAACAGCCGAGCTATAAGTGCAAGTAAAGTGTCATCAGCAAGACAGCTTCCTTGAAGCTTTCACTACCTCGCGTCCTCAAGTGTACTGACTTCACAGACAACTCGGCCAAACAACCACAGTATTCACGCCACTGAGCTCGGTTAGCCGCCATTTCATCTGACGTCTCAAGCCACCGACTCTGTGAGTCGCGAGGGCCCTAGCCCGGGGGACGAACTCGATCTACAGTGAACGACCTCTTCGTGAACGACTTCATCTCCCTACAACAGGTCGTCATCTTTCCATCTCGCACCTTGCGTCAGCCGGATGCAGTATTTACAAAGTTTGTTCGGTGTGTCAGATGACAAGCTGGCATGCTTAGTACATAGCCTAGCCATCTAAGTATGTGCACATGTAAGGAGTGAACGAAAAAACCCGTTTGACAATCAGTGCCAAATACCCGCTTTCTAACTTCCTCACTGCTTACCCGTTGGCTTCACTCAACGCGAGCGATAAAATACAGACATCGGTGTTCAAATACCTGAAGATGGTTCACGTCTTCTACTTTGAGTGACCAGGTTCCGCTACCGTAAAGTAATACAGCCCTCACTATCGTCTTATATACGCAATCCTTAGGCCTCAGAGAGATGACTCTCAATCGCCAGAATGCCTGCCTAAACTTAGAAATATCCACACCTACTTCACTCCGCACATCCCCGCCATCGCCGCTGATGCAGCTTCCCAAGTACACAAACCGACCAACAACCTCCATGACTTCATTATCTAACATTAGACCTACGTAATCACAGCAGTCTTATAGAATCATTTTACATTCTGAGGCTGCAAAGCGCATTCCGAAGCACTTATCAGAGTGCGAAATAGCCTCTAGCATTGTTTGTGTTGTTTGAAAATTGTGTTCAATCGAGTAAAATGACTAACATGGAACAAAGGTCTCCTAATTGCTTGTTACTGGGACGCAAACCACAACCACCACTTCATTCAATCTGAGTGAGTGGATATTTTTCTAGCGCACGCATGACTGCGTAATGATATGCGAAAACGGGTCGCGCCAATTTTTATTGAGCCAGTCAGCCGATGATTACTTCACCTGCCCAATTTTTTACCCGATCCTATATTTCCAGATTGTGCCAAGCTAGTGCATGTAATGACTAAGTATTTTCTGCAATTCGCATTTCAGGAGTACGGTTCCGAGCCACCACCAGTTCCAGTGAAAACCTCCATGATTGTTGCCGCTGAAGTACACGTGACGTCTGGAGCCTGTGCGTCCTCACAGTCAACTCTTTTCGAACCGTCACGCTCCCTGTCTACTACCACTCGGATGTCCAGTAAAATGTCCAGTGGCTCTGGACACAATCGTGCACACTCCTTACACACTACCTCTACTACTACCGCTGCAGCATTACCCACACAAAAGCATCCTTCGACGAATAGCGTAAGTGACCGACCGATTGATTACCCCAGTGATTTATTGAATGGTCAGCATGGAAACTTTGTTTGGTAGACCCCGTGAGTGTGTGTTTCGGGTTTGTGCTTTGATAACCGAGTCATTCATATGAAGAATGTTGGCCTGTTTGCTAAAGAGTACTGGTTCCTAACGAGAGTCGCTAATGGCTAAGTTGTCAAACTAACCATAAATGAAACTGCCATTGATTAATGGATTGAGAATAACACAACGTTATGAGCAAGTTGTAATACTCTACGTTTCAACCACCTCGGGTGGCTTTCCTCAGGAGTGTTGTAATCGAAATTGAAACGTAGAGTATTACAACTTGCTCATAACGTTGTGTTATTCTCAATCCATTTATCAATAACATGTTAAACACGACGCCCAAACTGTTTGACTTCATTCGTACAAAATTTGGTGCGGATATCTTAAAACATTGCCATTTTTATTCTGTCGGATGGATGTAGAGAAGCTAAGTAATGATTTTATCTCTTCCATGTACCTAGATGGTTATAGTTTTTAATTCTGTAGCAAATGTTTCGTAGTTAATGTCTGTTTTTTACACAATTTATGCTGCTAATCGTAAACTATACTCATAGAATGGCAGCAAAGAAAAATTTGACGTCAGCCGCTTGTTGAAAGGTCTTTTGACTAGATGCAGCATATTGCTCAGCCGCAACTCGGGTCGAAGCAATCACACTGTCTTGGTTACCACAACCTAAGTAAAGGGGCTGTATGATTTAATGTCTTTTACGCACACAATGCTGGTTGTTGTGCGATCGACTGGGAATTGTTGTTCGCGAACAGTCTGGCTTTGACATTATGTAATAACACATTTCAGGCGCTGGTCCTACTGGTGTTATGAACTGTTGATATCGTACATTTCTACTTCAGATACGTGGAATCTACAGCTCGATGTGTACGCTATACTGCCAAGTATTGCCCGACTGCTGGGCCTGTTTTGAACAGTTCGAGGACCAGCACGATGTTGTAGCTGTCATACCAGCCTGCAGTTGGAGAGGGTGCCATTTTATATCGGTGGTGCTGTATAACGAGTATGTATGCGTATCACTTGGGAACTCGTTGTTACAATCGCACTGTGATGCCGTATATTCAAACAGCGGAAAGCAAAGCGACAAACAAACGACAGAAATTTTATACAGACTTGTTCACTGAATATTGTGAAAAATCTCTTAGGTTTAGTAGTAGCACAAAATGCAGTCAAATTTATCATCCAGTTTGAAATAATCTGGAGTCGGATGTGTATTTTAAAACTAGTTTTCATGTCCATAGGTTGTTGTAGGAGGGAGAAAGATCCTTGCTTGTGCCTTCCTGTTTCTGTACTGGTCGACGAGAAAGTGCGTTGAACGGTTTATAAAACAGATGAAAATACCTAAAAGGGAACTTCGATGAAGCTGCTGGCTGCAATCATATCAGCATCAAACACTGAAACACGCTGGAACAACATTCGGTCAGATATACACACTCTGTAACTTATGGGACCGGGCTGAACTGACGGTGAGAAAACTTGTAATGCCGATCGTCTCCCACGTATGTCGATCGAATAGTGGTTTAAACTCTCAACCGATTCAACCGTGTTTACAAAGTCGGGCAGTGCGTTTCAGTGCGAACAAAGCTTAACTATGGAGCAGTCGTTTGTAAAATATCCTGCCTATTCCATTACTCAGTTTCAGCGAGTGACTCCTTAAACGTTCACTCTTGCTAAGTGGGGGAAGACTTGTTAGCGGATGACCTAGGGTGTAGAGTATTTTGTAGGTAGGACTCAGGACTCCCTAAGGGGCCTGCAAGTATTTGAGAATTTACCTCATTCTGACAGTCGTTCTAGGTAGGGGAGGAGATATCACCGTTAGTTAAGTGGCTGAGTATTTGGCTATACTTGTTTGTTGAAGACTGAACACAGGTAGTTGTCAATTTTCATCAAGAGCGTAAAAAAGCCACTTTTATTCTAGAAAATGCTGGATGTGGCGGAATTTGTGTAGTTGCTCGAAAACATGGGATTTCCGCCGTTACGTCTAGAACCCCTAGTGCTGCCACCACCTCCGCCGTGACATATTGTGGGGGATTGTCAGGCAGGAAGTGCGAGCATTCCAGATCTCGGCGGAATACCCCAACACAGGGGGAGGTGCGTTCAAAAACTCACGGTGAGCGGATGGAGAACGGC
>JTDE01000661.1:111309-136945 GCA_014338405.1 Paragonimus skrjabini miyazakii
GAAGGCGCCAATCACACACCTAAACCGGGTAGAAGTGCACACGACGCGTGAACGGAAACCTGGGGGTGTTGTGGACTGGAATGTTGACTCATAAACGCGAGCGCGCGCGGAGCATGTGAACTAGCGAGTTGGACAATAAAGATTGTGCTTTATTGGACGCCTTTTCGCTACAATATGTCCTGTCCGGTGCACTTGTTTGCCCTTTTGGTGAGAGCCGTGTTGCGCGTCACAACTGAGATCCTTCTGCCTCGAGCCGTTCGTGACAATTAGCAACTGAATTCACTAGACTGTAACACTTTAGGACCTTCTGCATATTTTGAAATTGGTTGGAAGCGGATTATCAAACGGACTTCGGTGAGTAAATGTATGGATTACACTATCGCTACAATACACATTAAAACCGAGTTGAGTTTACTCTTACCTGATAAGTTTCAAGCTATTCGATTATTTTCTTTTCTTCCTGTAAATTTGCAGTTTGGTTGTTGTCATCATCTTCGGAGAGCAAAGCACTCTGTCAACATACGTGTATATAAAGATCTCAGAACTTACCATAAGATCGTTCACCATAAAATCATAAAAATGAGGAAGAACCGAATCAGATCTGAATGAACTCCGAAGGTGATTGAAGGGCTAGACGAACTGTCATCAGTGTGTGTGTGGTGGAAATTCGTTTTCAACTGGGATACGAAGCAGTAGACTCAGTTTTTCATTTCAAGCCGGGGTTACAGTATCATACCGATAATCCTTATCCTATAGGTGTTATTACAATCTAGACAGCATCGCCTTACTGCTTTCTCATGTCTGTTTAGCATTTGTGAGACGAAATAAGCTAAACTTGCGAAGGGAATTGGTTGTCGTTCGAGAGACTTGACAGATGGATTGTAATTGGTCAGTCATTTTAAAGTAGGCAAGTGCCCCCGAATTCGCATACCTGTTTATCACTTTGAGGATATCAAAATAGCACGTGATCGGTGTGTGCTTGTTGAGGTTGTTTTCCGGTAGAAATGTGTTAATCACGCTAAACAACCCAGATCTTCTTGAATTGAATTAAGTCGGTGAAGTTAATTAAATGATGTGGCATGCTCAATGTGATTGAAAGGTTTGTGAAAGCGGTTCGATTTCAGATCGCCACAGCATGAGTGCTGAAGCTTACAGTTAATAAATTCTGTATAGTACTGTGATCAGGACCCAGCGGTAAAAGGAGGTTAGATTGAACTAATGCATCCGTACAGGGTCAACCAATGGTTTGCTGAAGGCTGTAGCCGATTAATATTGCTTGCCCGAGCAAAGTGGCACGTCGGCACGGTGACCAATCTGTATGTTTTCTATAGTGAGCACCCGAGTAAACGTAGTTCCTTAGGTGTCACACACGGTAGAACAAATAAACTACAAGCTGAGCCTAGCCAACCAATAGAAAAGCTGAGGTTTCGGGATTAAGTGTATTTCTTTGTTTTACCGTTACTTCTTATCTTTAACATAACCGATGGAAACACAACAAAACTGCGACGGTTTAGTGTCACAAGTGCTGTCATTTTGCTTTCCTTATGGAAACTAGCAATTTTTAAGCGGCTAGTATGCGCGAACCAATTGGCATAATCCCTTCAGGTGGTCTTGTCGTAATGAGACGTTCGACCGATACGTCGTTGTTTCGTTGATCAACGTAAGATATTTGTTTAAGTGATTCAAAACATTAAAAAGTCTTTGTACGCTGAAAACAGGGATGTTGTCACGAATATTGTCACATCTGACATATATCTGTGAAGAGTCAATCCGTTTGGTGAAGTAATCGGTGGATGTATTTCATAATCGTTCTGACTGATAGGTTACTTTGTTGCAAATGACTCGGTAGTGTGTTGGTCCGGAAGGGTTATATTGCTCGATTGGGCAAACGTAAGCTCGTGCCATAGATAAGTCGTATCGGAGAACATTAACTGTCGGCAAAAATGGAATTGTATAATCCAAGAAGCACAAAAGATAGTTGGCTATACCAAGCTGTTGATTCCAGTTTGGCAATCAGTGCGACCTTAATGTCCCGGGAAATCTTCCAATCCCTCTGTTAAATTTGGATTGATACGACGTGTCGTGAATACGTTGAATTCCGGGTAAACACGTATGTTGCTGGAATAAATGCGATTCATACTGGGATTCGTGGTCCCCTGGTTACGGTGGGTAGTATGCCAAAACACGGAATTCTTCCCAATGCGAGTGTGAATGCATGAGTTCGACTGGTTATGTCAAACTGGAGAAACGTTCGGTCTTTCGATACACGTGAGGGGAAGTCGGTAAAATTTCGACGAGTGCTAGAGGCTAAGAACATGTATTGGGAAGGGCAAGTGATCCATTTGAAGTGACAACATAACGATGGAACGTAAAATTTTGGCAAACCACAAGATAACGTATTCAATCATCAGTATTTTTGTTCGTGCCAAACCGAACAAAACATACAATAATAATTATCCTGGTACCCTAACTCCTGGATGTAACGTGTTATCGATGGTACAGGAAGTTTTCCGCATTTCTTATAAAACGATCGATTTTGATTATCATGTAGACCGGTCACAAGTAATATTCTGCGACGTGTTACGTTCCCACTGTTAATTAAAGCCATATTTATCAGTCGGGATTACTGGCCTGAAGTTTGGCCGTGGGTATAAACTGTCGAACGAGATGTTTACCAATTGAATCCCTAATAGAACCTCATATATTGCGTTTTGGTCTCCTTCGACGTTTTCTATGTCCGATGTGCGCCGGAAAATACTATCCAAATTGTGTGATTCCTGTGGCACATAACAATTATTGTCGGTCGATAGAACATAAGTTAATGGTTTGCGGTCAGTGAAAACGAAATTTGCGTCCTTCAACAATGTGACGAAAATACTTGGTGGCTAAATAAATTGACAATAATTTACACCCGGAAATATTGTTTATAGTCTAGCTAGTTGTAGTGATTCGGATAAACACGACACAGGTTGCCAGTTTTTATTAGCCACTTGTTGCGTCGCAACTCCGACAGTCACGTTTGACGCATTTGTGGCAATGTTGATAGGAGCGGTTGTATTCAAGCGAGGATTTGTTGTTGCTCGTGCGAACATCTACTTTATAGGGTCAGATCAATTTATAGATATTTAATGTAATTTCGAGAGTTTTTTTCTTTCGAGACTCAACGGGTTAATGAATAGTTTCAGCGTGTCAGCAAGGTTAGGTAGGAAATAGCAATACTAATTAACCACGTCAATAAAACGACCGAGTTGGCTTACCAAATTCGGTTGAGGAAAATCCCCGACAACCGCAAGCTGATGTACTCCATCTGAGCCCTATTGGTTTCCGAGGATGTCAGTTGATGAAATGCCGAATGAACATTTAAGAGGATTAACAACGTTACGGGACTTGTACTGATCATCAAAATGTCATCATCGTATAAGTGAACAAAATGGAAATCACGTCCCGTGCTTCTTGGTCGACTGCTGGAAATTAGAATCCATTTTGTCGATAAATTAAACAGGTAGTGAGACGTATTCTGACTGATCATCAGATGAAGTGATTGATGGACGGAGATTCACTGTCTCCCAGCCGTCTCCCATCTTCCAGAGTGACGGAACGTTGACCATTAGTCGGAATTTACCTGACCACTAAATTATGAAAGTGGATCATAGAATATGGTTAAAAGAAAGATGACTTCATCTCTGGTATCCACAAGGAATTTTTGACCACTTCCATTATCAAACATACTAAAGGCTATTTGGAGTCTGAAGACTTGTATTTACTGCAGAACTCAGCTGGCGTTATTGTCTTCCGAATGGTTAGGTGTCAGAGAAAAAAACACACGAGACTTTATAGCACTTTGCACCGGCGTCATTTTTTCGATGATGTAAAATCAAGCAAACAGAAACGACTGTTTGAGAATATTGCAAGCATTAAATGTGGAATACAAGTTCACGGATTGGATGTATGAGCAAACAGATGATAATATAACCGAATGGAAAGTGAGAGCTCGGCGTCAGTCGCACGCTCGAGCATTCAGGGTACCTGTCTGTATCCCTCTTCGTTCGAACAAATGTTTAAGTGCATATAAGGGTTTGTAAAAAGTGGGTTCAAATAACAATCAACACTTGGACGTAGACATTGACAAATAAATTGGGTCATTACAATGCTCCATTCTGGAAAACAGCCAGAAGTTATCTTCTATAGTGGCGCAATATTTCGGTTGCCGAAACTGTTGACGCGAGCGTAAGTGGTCACACAGCTTGTGTAGACGGTCAGTGAGAAGAGATAGGTAAAGACTAAAGTTAATCGGAAGACCATAGTTTAAAAAGTTAATATCCATGAGTAACCGGGGGCACCGAAATAGTCAGTTGACAATAGACCTTAATGTGGTGAAGAGTTTTACTGGTTCCGGCACAATACATCATGAGATCTTAACCTTGATCACGTCCATCGTAGGTTGTCCCAATTCAGGTTTCTCATAGAATGCCAAATTCGCGTGCGTTCCTTTTGACGTACGACCTCATCTGCCTGTCATTTAAGTATCCGATTCTTAATCCGCAATATCTATTTCATGCAGTATAGATTAATGAAAAACTTTACCAGGCAACTGTTTTGATTGCAGTTAAAGAGAAGGTTCTTCCTTTACCAGGGTGTTTGTTAGCAAAAACTATCTCATTTACGCCGTCTGAAACTAATTGGGTGAAAACATCTGAGAAACTGTGTGCGGCGAGTGTTAACGTAGTCTGTACATCACACTGTCTTAAGCGGCTCCTGTCTCCATCTGTTTTGACAATTCTGTATCGTCGATACTGACGATATAGTGACCGTGACAGAACTTGTGTTAACTCCATTGCTGGTCGTGGATTATTTCTCACATCAGGTACTTCATATGAATCGATCAACACTGGCTCTAAACCGTCGATAGATTTAATCCCGCGTTTACTGTTGCTGTTCAGTACAAAAATTTCATCATACCGTCTGATTACGTGGAATGAAGCTGTATATGATAACCGCGAAGGTCGTCAAGGTGCAGCGGCTAGAATCGAAACGTGAGAACAAATTGACAGACCAGTATGGACGTTTGATGGCATCGTGCGTTCTCTTGGTGGGGCCGGCCAGATTCGTCGCATGTACTAAGCCAAACACTCACCGTAGTCGGAAAACTTAACGCACAACAGGACGTTGTGCGTGAATAAACCAGCAGTGCTTGCAAAAGTAACGAGCACCCATTGACTTACTGGACGGAGGTGATCTATAGATCGACGTTCAAATGTTTTCAGATATCTGGCAGAACTAACGACAGAACCTTCTGCCATGAAGTGTTACTGTTAGTGGAAGAAAATCTGTTGAGTTGCTGATGAAGCCGTTCAGTTATTTTGTTAACTGCCGGATGGTAGACTATGGTGTGTATTCGACCGCGGCGTTGTTCGCTGAGAAGTGGTGTGAAGGCTCATTTATATTGTGAATCACGGTCAATGATCATTAAGGAAGGGTAACCACACCGACGACCGGCCCCCATAAACTGCTCGTACGATGGTTTCTAATGAGTATTTTGAAATGTATCGGGCTTCCGGCCAACGTGATTCGGCCCACATATATAAGGACATACGTATACCCATTAGCAGATAACAAGAGTCCGATTAGGTTGACACGCACACAGTAGAAACGCAAGTCATTGGCTGCAAAATTTCCTAATTGGGAACGAGTGCAGTGCTGAGTGTTAGATCGTTGACGGTGCATACACGCTTTGGACCATTATCATCCTCATCTCTATCATTACATTCACCATCATCATAACCATGAACTGGACAAAAATATACTGTTGCTCGGGCTGCCGCTCACCTCAACAGTGACGTGGCATTTCCTAGAAGAAAACGTTACTAAGAAGGTTGAAAATTATTAAAACAGGACTAAGCAGAAGAACTAGAAATGGTATGGATACAGGTACGCCATTGACTACGGCACGGTTGACATCTTCGCTGCGAACAGTCCACCTTTCCCAATCATAGAGTTAAACAGAATGTACACAAGCATTATATACCTCTTCTTTTCAGCGACAACCGGACATCCTTTCTAAGCCACAGATGACGCAGGCTGGCAAAAGCAACTTGTGCCTTTGCTATCCTTGCTAATCTCACATCAGAAATATTACAGGCTGACGAGGTAGTGCTACTCAAGTATATGAAAGTGTCCAAAGTCTCGAGCGAATTACCTGCAATGAAGAAAGTAAGAGTGGAAATTCACCGGTCGTGGAACAGCACCTTACAGTTTGAAGGTGTGAAGCGCATTCCATACAAACCAGCGCTGTCGGTCACCTTGACCAGCATGATCTGTATGTCTTCGGTTAGGAGGCTAAGTAAGACAGTGTCATCCACACACTCCGTGTCAGTTTACCTAACGTCTGGAAAAAGCCCAGCACCAGCTCACTGGATTCCTCAGATGCACCATCCTAGATGTCATCTATAACAAAATTTAACAAGAAGAAGGAGATCGAACACCACTAGAAGTGATGAACGCCCGCGACAATTGTCCATACACTCTCACCCTGCCACTAGAGTAAGCATACAGTGATCCTAATAGATTTTCCCGGTACTCCCTTGCAGGGAAAACGGTTCCAGAGGACTTTACGAACAACCGAATCGAAAGTAGCCTTTAGGTCTAAAAAGACAACGACCGTCGGTTGTCTATAAGAATGTCGATGTTCCAAGATTCTTCGTAGAATAAAAATGTGACAAGGTACGAATGTTGCGGTTAACGTTGAACCAAACAAGGTGCTCGGTGATTGTGATGCCTGAAGCGTAGACCTAGGTGAAGCATACTATTCAACAGTTCAAAGAATTGGAAGCGAAAAGTGAGTGATATTTTGTGAGGAGTCACAAATAATCATCCTCTCGGATGTGTGCATAGGGACGTGTCCTAGTTTCGGGGGATTTAGCGAGCAAAGTTTTTATTATCACTGGTTCGTTGGCTTGTGCAGCCGCGATCTATGCGAGGTCGACTGAGCTCTCTGTTCTGCTCGTCGTGGCATTGGTGTGCAAGAACACATCGGCGACTGGATTCGAAATAGCTGATATGTGGCAAATATCGGTCGTGAACTGATCACTATACTTCAGGCATCGGATATTCCATGATTGACGCTGAAGTGGTGGTCGGATGATGATGTGCATGGGATACTACAATAACGATAACTGGTTTTGACTTAATAAGAGCATTTTGTGGCAGTCGCGAACGACAGGACGTGTACCTCGCCTCTGAGCAGGTTGACAAGTGGTTGCTTTAAATGACCACCGTTAGAAGTGAAACAGCGATAAAAACTAACTAAATCATCGAATCGACGATGTTGCTTAAACTATGTGACTTTTTTATTGTCCAGTATTGTTTTCACTTTATCAGGCAGAGGTTCGATCCCGGTCGTAGATTTGCTGTGTCCTAAGAAAGATGTGCAGAACATTGCAAACGAACAGTTAGCTAAGTGAACTGCAACCCCATGCCACGGAAACGGGCGGACAGCGAACACAAATCCACGTAATGTTTTACTTGTGGCAAGCTAGTGACCGAAATATTGTTAGATTACGGATGAACACCATTAAGTCGGCGACTGACATCGTGTGTAGAAAGTTGTAGAGTTGTAGCAGCTTTGATGTTGAATGTTTTGAGTATAAACAGTTTTTTACTAGTTAGTTCCCTTTTATCCTTCTTTCTATTTGTTGATCAGGGCTTGCTCTTTTCCTCATGATTGTATGACCGTTGAGCATCAGTGCAATCCGCTGATGAGTGGTAACTAACTAGAGTCGCTACAGTAGTAGAAGCATATTCCACAAGGTTAACTCGCTTTACCTGAGGATTTATAGAGCGGTCGACTACAGAAATGATAACGAATACTCGTTTATTTGTGTGATTTAAACAAGTCTGTGGTCAATTGGTTCAGTTGTAGTTAAATTTGCTGACATGCTGTAGTTTCACACAGAGCATGGACATAGACGGCAATGTATCAATGAAAGCGGAGGTTGTACATATGTATCCTGTACTATTACCGGTCAACATGAATTCGACCACTTTGTCCGCTGAGGAAGCTTAGTTGTCCAAACTCTTGTTGGGAAAAAAGAAAGCCCTAAGTGGGCAGGACTTGGTAAACGTTAAACAAACAGTTGTTTTTGTTATCATATGACCATGTGTTTGTCATCCAGTGAACTTCACATGTGACACAGGTTTTTTGTGAGGATGTCAGTGATCACCAAGTAGGTCATCGTTAGGTAGTTGCCGCATGCATTCGTGTTCTGCCAGATATACTGAACTTAAAGGTTAATCTTTCAAAAAAACAGTCGTGTTTCCGACTTTAAGTACCGCTTTTGGTCGAAGCTCTGTAGCCGCATACTCAACCGTGGTGACCTTCCTGGTAATGCGGTTTTTGCCAAAAACTGATTCCGTCTGCAAAAACCATAAAGTTGGATCCGGTTATCAGAATCCCGGAGGATCGATTGACAACAGTGACACTTGTAGGTTCGCAATGTAGTTCCAATCATTCACGTAAAGTTCCACCTTTATCGATGGTCGGATAACGAATAATGACACACAAGTGGTGTTTAAAAAAAGCTCAACGAATAGACCCCAAACTAAATTTAGAGCACAAACTTGAAGCTGAGAAGTGATCCAACATCGAGTTGTGACGCTAATTCGTAGTGGAACTCTTGCCTCTAATAGCTTTAGTGCCCATGAACAAATGTCGATATCTCAAACGATAGTCAACTGTAGAAAAGTAAATCCATACCCTAGATCGTCATCGTCACGGCTCGTGTGCAGCCTGTTGTACATTGATATATGTAATGTGCAACGTACAAACTTGATTCGGTAACTCTCGATAGAGCTTTGTCACGTGACACCATCCATGCGTCCGTATTTTTTCTGTTGTTTTGGTACGCGTCATGCTTGTCTATTGTCTGATCGTATGGGAACACACCCAGTCGAACCACTCCAATTTGTTGACCACGTTGATATATTTTTGGTCGTGGACTGCAGGATCTGAGTACGTTCGTGCGCATGTGCATTGGAAGTAGCAGACAGGACAGAACAAATTATGGGACCTGCATAACATGTGCTGTGGTAAATCCGACGATAAGATGATAATTATAATCTACCCACAGCCATCTAATAACCACCTCTAAGTTCATATGTGATAATTAATTGGTTAACAATCACTGGTGTACATCGTGGATGTCAATAATGACAGACAGAATTGTAGAACGTTTGAAGTTTTTCCGAACGGAGTGTAGTTTGCGTAAATTTTATGGAACCCGTTTTGCTTGACATTCCGTTTATTTTTCTTCCATTTTACCTTCGATGGTTTCGTTGTTTTCGCAATGTGGCACTGTTCGCCATTTCGTTTCCTCCTAGTAGATTTTGAATAGTTCGACGGGTTTCCTGCTTTATAAACTTAGGGTCATCCTTCGTGGTAGCTCTATATTCGTCGCCATCATACTGTTGTTATTATCACTACTATTGAGTTGTTACATTGAATGCGTGTGCTATTCATCTTGTGCGTTTTACTTCTCGAGCACCATTCACTTGTCATCTGTTGTCTGCTGTTCAACTGCTTGTGGTCTGTTCATTCGTTCACGTCGCCTTTTCTCTTCTCTTCCTGCCCCCTCACCCACCCCGACGCTCTTTTTGTTGTGTTTCTACACTCGCATGATCATTCTGCGGTGATTCGCACATTACAAATCACTTGTCTTCCATGTGCTTACTTCCGCTGGACTGCGCCCGTGATTTGGTCTGAAATCGGGTTTCTGTCTCATTCTCCTTCTCCTGCTCTTGTTCAACTTGGTGCACTGGTTGCTCACTTATGCACGTGCTTCTCCTCTTTCTATCTGTGTGCGTGGGTGCGCATGTTACGTTTTGTCAGTGATGGCCAAAGTTCTGCAATTGGCCTCGTTAATTCCTGCTCATTTGGACCGTTTACTTAGACCCCTACTGGTAGATTACAGTAAACTGAAAGTCGTTCGTTCACCCAGGAATGCTCAACGCAAATGTATTGATTTAGCTGTTTTCTGCCTGTGAGCAAGTCCTTCACTTGATATGGGGCCTATCTGTTATCAAAGAAATTCATCTCTGTTATCGTAGTCGAAAGCAGACTTTCCTCCTTATTTGTACTTCATTGGTGAAAGTTTTTCCGTATTTGAACGAACCACCAATCGCATGTCATCTTTTTTTGTGATTCAAACAAACTCGCGTAAATCAGCCGCTAAAAGTTATAACAGTTTGCTCATATGTACCAATCACCAGGATAGTCTTGGCTACATTGTATGCAGCATCAGATAATGCATTGGATTAAAACTTTAGTGATACCCAACTGCAGGTAAGATAGTTTCGATACCTGAAACAGTTGAAACCTATCAAAGCCACCGGTTATGATCCTCGTTTACTAGCTGTTAATTATTACGCCATATTACAAGGGTTTCTTGAATGTCATATGACAGTCGTAGAGATACTGACAGTCAAGGTATTCACGGGTTACATTGTTCACCGACATATCAAGCTTAAGGAGAGTTAGACAGGTTTCTGACCTAGGCGTGGATGCGTTCTGAAACAGATCTGTCGCGTGCCAGTGAACGGATTTTTGAGCCACGTGCATAATTTCACTCAGTTGCTCACTACCGATTAGCCTTTCCTCTACATCAGATGATTTTTTGTTGTTGATATCTTCCTACTTTCATTCTAAGGGGAGAGCTAATATTATACGGTAGCTATTTTGAACGTCCCACATGGATGCCTGATTGCCCCTTTTTTGTTCAATGAAATTCCAGAAATGACCCTTGTAGAGTCTCGGGCTTAAGACTCTGGTAGGTAACAAGCTGATCGATGTGTAAGACTTAGGTTACATTGTTTTACTTTGTCAACAACATGCAGACGATGTTAAATCGTGTAAAATATCTCGCAGGTCTGTATGGAATACAATGTATGTAATCAGAATGCAAACGTCGTTACCGGATTAGGTTAGTTTCGACTATTTTTTTAAAACTGTCTTTAACCTAGCTTAAAGCTGCTAACCACATCGCCACTCGGTTACTGTCATCTTGGTCTCTTATAAATCTGACGGAATCCTAGTAAAGATAACAAACGCTTGTTGTACACTCTGCATTTTTGACCACACAGCATCATCTGGTTGTCGATTGAGTAAATGCACATAAGACCTATTTTTACTGCTGGGAAACCGTTCATCACCGCGGGAGATATATTTCAGTTCTAGATGTCCCACTAACATTGCCTGTGCGAGTTAGTCTGGGTCCATTTGATTGACAACGTGAACAGTACCGCATTCTATCAACCAACATTTTGAAACGTGTCACTTCATCATCCACATAACGAGTTGGAAACGCTGTCAGACGTGACAGCATGTTACAGTCAGTGGTGTACCGACACTCATATTGGTGCAATCTTCTCGTTGTTTCTTTTCGGTGGTTCACTATGGGCATGTTTGCTACTATCACGGGTTCAACGCTAGTTCTAACAGTGGGTGCACGGTTTGAAGCTAAATGAACAACAGAAACCTTGTGTTTTGTTTTCCATCTTATTTTTCACAATTGCTTCCCAGTACAGAATCGATCTCACCAAATACTGTATCGTTTTTTCACTCGTGGCCTTCTAATCACTGTGCTGTCTCTGTGTGTGTGTGTTTAGGTCCTGTCAACCTGACTAAACACCTATCACCTTGCTACTGTTGGTTTTTCACTGGCATTGCCAGTTGTTGGACATTTGTCAGTTGTCATTTCAGTTGACACCTACTTTTGTTGTCCCGGTTAGATCGTGTTCATTCTGAAAAAAAAGCGTCTGTTTTGTACCCAACCCAACTACTGCTTCTACATGTTCACCTTTGTATGCTCGGTTGTGTCAGCCTTTTCCATATAGAGATTTCTGTAGTCTGAATTCCGGTACACTTTTGTCTTATCACTCCCACCCTGACTGTCTCGCTTGAGTAAACCAGCCTCATGATGTACTGCATTTTTCAATGTAGCTTTCTATTCCAGCTTGACTGTTCATCCAAATTTCTGTTTGTCCATTCCCATCTGCATCCTTTGGGCATGCGTATGTGTGCAGTCTTCTCCTTCTCATCATTCTCATCATCATCATATGGTCAAACGACACAATCACCATTTCTCGCTCCCGCACCTTGCTCAATCTGGTCGAG
Organism: Paragonimus skrjabini miyazakii; assembly: GCA_014338405.1. NCBI lineage: Eukaryota > Metazoa > Platyhelminthes > Trematoda > Plagiorchiida > Troglotrematidae > Paragonimus > Paragonimus skrjabini miyazakii. The sequence goes on from JTDE01000661.1 coordinate 123,476, forward strand.
GACCTGAACATAAATCCGGTTCAATCAAATCATCTTCTGGTCGTGATCTGTCCAGCATACTTCCCCCTGTAAAGTAAGCTGTCTGTTTTCATTCTTCAATTTAAATTTTGTTTTGTTTATAACAGTTTATAAGTTATTGAAAACTTATTGTTTAACACAAAGCATTGTGATTACTGAGTAGCAGGGGATTTTATTTTTTATATAAGTTGAACGTCACCCACAATTGGTGGTATTCCTACAGATTTTCCAGTCGGCTCCTTTTAAGAAGAAGCACTAGACTCGAGTTTCGCTGTTGTTAGATCACGTCAGTTGTGCATATCCTTGCCACGGCCAGGACAAGAACGCCGGTCATGCTTTCATGAGGTAACCGCGTTGATCACTGCGCCATTGATCTCACACCACGCACTACTGACGAGCTCTAACAAGAGCGAAGTTCTAGTCTAGTGTTTCTTTTCGAATGGAACCGACTAGATAGTCTATGGGAATGTGATAGCTGCGATCAGTTATAGGTGGTGTTCAATTTATATGAAGTATTTTCAGTTGACAACCGGTTTTAAGCAGATCATTCTATCTTCTGAATACGTGAATTTTCTGGTTGTTTTTGATTGCTTAGATGTATCGACTGAGCAGTTGCCTGAATTCATTCATTATGTATTTTCTTCTCATTGTACTAATTTACTGTGCTCCAGTGATAGTAGTAAAGTGTCCAGAATGTCTCTGATCTCCCATCATCCAAACAACTTTTATCTTGTGAAACGTTTTTCTAAACTTCCTCACACACGTCGGCGTATTCATACATGATCTGTGGGCCTTCTTGTCTGAAGTATGACTTCACAGTGACTGGAACCAATGGGCACCTGGATTCAATTGTCATCATGAAGGAGTTGCGCTGTACAAATTCTGGTTACTATGTGAACTCGAAGTAACAGTGAAAACGTAACCAGAGGGATTTGTACTACGACGAGTCCGTGTAGATTAGCCCAATAGTAAGCTTAAACGTGATGCAAATAAAAAACATACAAAATATTTCTATGTCGGAAACTAGAAATCACGGATTTTCTAACGACAAGCTACGGGTTGAGAATGCAACCGGATATGAAGAAAGTGGGACAGCATAAAAGCGAAGTCATAATACAAACTAATGGAAGTGTTCAACTACTGCTGAGTGCATTAAACAAAACACTATGTTATGAGCAAGTTGTAATACTCGATGTTTCAAGTTTTATCTTTTAGATTACTGCTGTATGAGAGTGACCAACAGAGACGATGTTTTTCTGATGATTCGGGTGCTGTACTTTACCACTATACGACTGTCACTCTCACCCATTTGAATCGCGTTTGTCCCGGCGTACCGGTTCTTTGATCTATACTATAACATAAAAATGTTTATCTAAATAACATCCTAGTAGTGTAACTTCGGGTAACAGCATTTTCACAGCCTTCAGATGTTATTTAGCCATCGTGTGTGAGTGTGCTAGTCATCGAAGCTGAAGATGCATCAGTAGTCTCGCAATTCCGTCCGTGTGTGTTTGGCTAAATATTTCCATTAGTGTTCATTACCATATCTTACCACCGAATGCGTGATACATGTCGCATGCTGAACACATGCAAACGACGTGAAATTCAACGACCTTCCGAAACAACGCTCACCTTTTGTTGCTTATCAGCAGTGTCATCTCATCTTTTTGAACTACGAGTTCTCCCGACGCATTTTTGCAGGCGACCGATGGCAACATTAACCTTAAAGTCAAGATTCAGAAACATATTCTTAGGTTACTCACCAGTCAGAAGACTGTACCATTTTCCGCGAGGCCATTTTACATGTGAATATTGTTCTCCTTCACCCATTGAAAAGCAGAAAATAAAATCGCTTACTTACGTTGACAGCTAGTCTGACTGTTTCACCTACGATCAAAAAAGTCATTGTCATCTGTCAAATTTTCCTAGTGCCGTGCACGTTCAGTTTACGTTCTTTCGTAGACAGGAGCCTGCGACTAGTCAATTGGCACGGCGTATATCTAGGTTCAAGGCGTCGTATGACAAGTAGATGATCGTTTATGCGATGTGAAAGGTGAATTCTGTCTTCAAGCTGGCGAAACTCAACTGGCTTAATCTTATCAAGTTCACTTCTGATTTTGTATATCAAACTACAGGCAAGGTTGTACTAGTTGATCATTCCAACTATTCTGTATATCCCCTCCATAGTTCGGCTTGCATAGCACATAGAAGTACGTGTTTTCTAGATATCACATTCACCATTATTTACTTGCATGAAAACAGACCTGTCAATTTTTGATGAACAAAACAGTTTGGTTTGTTTACTTCAAACTACTACCTTCCGTGAACTGTTATTGTGTTTTGTCTTATACTTGTCGACCCAGCCAAGTGGCTGTCGAATCGGCACTCGCCGTTTCCCCTACCCCTGATTCTTCACCGCCTACCATCCGAAGCCCTTCGTGTATACCCAATGAACCGACACCCACGTGCCCTTTAATATCGCAACCCAGCGGTAAGTCATTCTATGTGGTAGTAGTCTGTCATTGTTTCAAGCCTCCACTTGTAATCTAGGTTACTACATGATAGCAATAGCTGCGATGTATTGAAGGGGAGCTTAACACAACTAAATGAAGAATCTGTCTGACTGGTTCACTAGTATCTCAGTAAGTCCAATAGAACGTTTCTTTGTCCATATGGCCTGCTGAAAGCTACACAAGTGCGCTCAGAAGCCTTAAGATTTGTTAACAATTCCATTGCTGTGCTACGATAGTTACCGGTGTTTGTATATCCTCCCATGACCACGTAATAACCGAATCAGTCTCCGCATGTGCATCACATGATGCTCGTGCCCAGGTGACCTGCAATGTCACGTGTGTGTCCGCATACTGTTCAGCTGCCCAGACCTCGATAGTAAGAGTAACTTCCGTTCATTCGACCGCCTACTTCACAGACAAGCGCTAGTATCAGCGAACTTCCGGGAGCTGAATAATGTACACCAGCTGTCTGGAATCACTCATGACACCAGCTCCTACGAAAATCTTGAGCAGCGCGTAGCAATAAATCTACAATCCCACTTATCAAAAGAAGGTTGGGTCACGGTACACGACACTGTTGTACAAGTTGGTGAATGCTGTGGACAACCTCAACAGTTTCAGCCATTAGATCATTTCTAGGGAAATAATTTATAAACTGATGCCGAATAGTCTAAATGTGGATTATGATTACAAAATGGAATATTCATATCTAGTAAACTCTTCTCGAGCAATCGAGTGATTCTAAACAACCGGAATGAACTATGCTCCAAAAATGATGTTACCAACATCATTTAGGTAAAATGCTATGATAGGCACCTGACCATTCGCGCTACAATCAGTTGAATCTGAATCATTCCCAAAATACGTGTTAAAAACAGGGGGAAAGAGAGGGCTAAATTATACACAGTAATTGTGCCGGACAGTAGAGAGTGAATCATCCCCTGTGATGTTTCCGTTGTTTGACTTGGTTTGTGAGATTCCATCATTTGCACGCAAATGACCTATGCTTGAGTACATAGGCTGAACTGAAAACTACGTGAAAATTAAGTTTAAATACCACGGTGATACATAAATAATGTCACCAAGGATAAGGAAGTCTATCAGATGAGTGCTATTACAAAACGATCAAATTGAAAACAAAATGCTTGACAATTTAAGGTGATGTAACTATTTAAATCCTGATTTAGTGACAAAATTGAATAGTGTCATCTATCAACTTTAGCGTACAGTTATAGATGTCCGATTACACTCATTATATATATATATATATATACTCTCAATGTAAATTAAAAAGCGACCATTCATTAACCTTTCAAATTAACGGATTAATACTAATAGTAAAAAATAGACGATAAAAACAATAATTCAGCAATAAGCCAAAAATATTACATCTCAGATTTCACACATCAAATGACTGCCTTTGACAGCATTAACACTGATGAAAGTACGACAGACAGTAGATAACAACTTATCAGGGTAGTGTTAGGTCGGATTTTTACGTTTGATTTTGAAATGTTCTTAAATTCAGATGACGACTGTCAGTCTTATCTGTCCGGGATTGATACGGTTTGGCCAATTAGAATAGATTGTCGCAGTTAGGATCAAGTAAACATGATTGAAAGTTCTCTTGTCAGTTCATACTTTTGTTGTGGAAAGAAACCATTCTTTATCGAAAACTGAAATCGGAATTGATAAATTGCTGTGTTTAGCCAGATGTGCTGTATGTGTTTTCATTTTCTGGTCTCCGGTGTTCATTTAATTGACCTAGCTCTTTTCCCATGATACTTTTTTCAGTTGTTTCAGTCAACCGGTAACCAGTTTTCACTAATCTACTAACCTTAAAGATTGTACACACACTGGACCTTCCGTCGTTGTTCTATGTCATTATCTATTTTTCCACGCAAACGCTACACTAGACGTTGAACGCTACGACCGTGTCTATCGATGTGATTCCCAAGGTACGATTTCATCCACCGAAATGCCAGAATGTGATGGCCACCAACCAGCTCAGCTCATCTGTCCTATCCCAAGCAAATCAGACTGCAGTCTGAACGACAGTGTTGCTTTTTCTGATTCAGAGCTTGAGTACCACGCATCTCTCTCCTCGATGCATCGATTTCAACGAGCCGCTACCTCTCGCCCGCAACTTCGACAGGCGAACACAATGCGTAGACCACCCACGAACGGACCGCATTACAATTGGGATTCTAGGGTCCCTCCTTGTCGTGTGGTAATTCGTCAACCTCGAATCGACTTGAGTCAACTTGTTCTTGTTCCTTTCGATCCGGACTCATGGACTGGACCGGTGTTGAAACACACTAGCGCTCTCAAACCAGCAGAATTAGCTATGCTGACGATGAGGAAAACGATAAATAATCAAATCAGCAAAGGCGTCTCTTCCGGCGTATCGACTTTAAGTTCCCACATAACAAAATACGGCTGTACCAACATACGAGACACGAATCTACCCAACAACTGGAAAGTCCCCGCTTCTTATGATTCAGATAGTGGCACTAGTCGAAAAGGTCAGTTTTGTTTGTACAGTTGTTTCAATTTTATGGAATATGTTTGAACTTTATCATCGTTTTTGTGATACCTGTAGCTGTACGTTACATATTATTTGCTTTGACAGGATTTATTACTTTCGGAAAGTTTTTGTACGCATTGTTTGTACGGTTAAACGCCTTCGAACAGATATAATTCAGCAACCACTTATTTGGTTTTACACGTTCCACTTTTGCCGTCAGTTTTGTTTGAGTGCAGTGAACTGCTGAAGATGAACCACTGGTTCCTTTGCACTTCTTACGCAATGTGACTTACACCAGTCATTTGACTCGGCTTGATTCGATGTGGTTCTTTGAAACATGTGTTCCATTGCAGTGTAATTTATCAATCGGGGTCTGTTTCATCGTCTATCATCTTAGTTATTCCTAGTCCTTGTGTGCAATGTCGTGTAGTTTTGTTGATCTTTTGGTTGTACGTACACACGGTTGGCGATATCCGATTCGGATTAGCCTATCATAGCGACTGAAGTCAAAAGACGTCTGCGCCTAACCAACACCGTAAGTGGCTTGCGCTGCACCACTTGCGGCTCCACTCACACATCACATGTACGGTGTAAACCCGAAAGAATAGGACCGGTAGGCGTGTGAGTGAGGCTTTTGTGTCCAGCCGGCCAATGCTGGTTAGCCAATTCATAGACTAGCTCTAAAATGAAACCCCTATCTCTCGATAAATAAACAGAGAGACTGCAATGGTAGGGTCAACACTGGGAAGAAAAGTATTGAAAACCCGATGCAAAGAGCGTTGCATTATAGGAGTACGTGTTAACGCACTCTGGAGAGGATATGGAGTAGAATCAAAATGCAAGGTTAGACTGGAAGAAAACAGAGAAAACATTCATTACACAGTACACCAACAGTACTAAGGAAAGGGAAAGGTAGAAGCCCACAGACAACCAGGCTTCTGAAAGTGGGAGCGGGTGAGTTCCAACTGACGGTAATCGTTGGTTAACGTGAACGAGAAAAATATCGATATAACTGTTATAACCTACTTGACCCTAACTTACTCGTTGTCTCTTGGCCGACGGTGCACTATGAGTACGCTGATGACCTACTTATCTCAAAAGGCCAGCTCATTCGCGGTTGCACACATCGCAATGCCATATAGTCATGTCATCACGACCTATGGCACCGATGGTTCCCTTGCGTACCGCGCGTCCACGTTTACGGCCGCGCAATACTTGTTCATTGAACCTTCGGACGCCCATCTGGATTTTATTCCTCCAGACTGTTCGGCTCAACGCCGTCTTCCCAACATCTAAAATCAATGTTACAACGCGAAAGACTCACCTGGATAGCATCCTGGTATCTCCGCTTTTGACCACCAGGATTCCACTTACCTGATTTCAGTTGTCCGCACAGCAGCTGCTTTGGAATACGGTCATCGCCCATACGACAGACGTGACCAAGCCAACGTAGCTGATTCAGCATCAGCATGGCTTCCATTCCGTTCATGTCCGTTCGTCCCAGTACCTCACTGTTTGGAACCATGTCCAACCACCGAATACCCAAGATGCGTCTTAAACACTGCAAATGGAAACGGCTCAGATAGCGCACGTTCCGCTGGTACAGTTTCCAGTTTTCCAGCAGTATGGACATCACCATTGAGCGGTAGACGCAGCTTAGTGGCTATTTTCAGGCTGTGGTTCTTCCAGACACGTCTTTCAAGACGTCCAAAACAGCAGTAGCCTTTGCCACACGAGTTTGTACGTCGCGGCTCGCGGACAGATCTTTGGACAAGTTGCTACCCGAGTAGCAGGAATCGGCGCAGCTGTCGACAACATCTCCGTTGATACGAATTTCAGGCGCAGGTACAGGAACAGTACCTTCACCCTCAGAAGGCTGAAAGAAAGAAAACGTCCCATCTGTTGATATTCAATCAAAACTTTGATGTCGCGGTCGCGAAAGCCGTGGCCCGTCGCTATAGTTCGTCCTCGCTTTGTGCGAACAACGCGCTGTCACTTGCGGTTTTCTGGCGTGTACGCACGGTTGGCGGCTTCCGAAACTGATCAGCCTGTCACAGTGACCGAAACGAAAGCGTACGCACACACAAAGAAAGAGAGAAAGAGAGAGCAGTAAAGCCGGTTTAAGTCAGTGTGTCTGATTACGTTGTGCTCCACTAGAGAAAACGCTTCTGTAGGAAATAATTCCGTTAAGGAGTTAATTTGATTTTCAACCTTTTTCGCCTTATATACCCTCCTTGAAAACAAACCATCCGTAACCATAAACCAACTACCTTTCGGGTCTTGGCGTACACCTAGTCTTTGGGACCGTAGAATAGTTCTATTGGTTCAGACCCAGCTTGTTCACTCATTAACCCCAAGGCGGATTGCTAAAGTACACCAAACGGCGTCGGTGAGCAAACTTCACGTGCCGCTCTTACGGGCCAAAAGTTTATCTGCGTCCAATACGTCAAAGTCTGCCTAATGCTCGTTGCGACATGTGTGCGTTGTTCTTCAGCGATGACTTATGGCATGGATGAACAGCTCATTTGCAGTTGGTTGGCTCAGCTACAACATACTCCGTGATTTTACTTGTGATCTTGTTGTTTACACGGCAAAAAGTGCCGGACAATGTGAAGTATACCAGTTTTTCTCCTGTTTTAGTCCGAACCGCTTGTATACACAAATATTTTTATTGTCCAACATATGGCCCATCTTTTTAGTGTGGACATCATAGCTAACTGGGTGCGAGTCTGCAGTACATCAAGATCTTACGAACAGTCACGATGAGTACTGGGTCGTCGCCTTATTTCCGCGCTCAATCGCTTGACCCAGAACCGAGAAATGAGAAGAGATGCGGCAACACCGTTTATTGGAAGAGCGAGACAGAATTAGGCCACAGTGGCTCTAAATTTATAGGACGAAGCGATTACCATACATTGCAGTCAGACACAGACTGATTGAAATGAAACGGTCCTATATGGCAGCCAGGGACTCAGAACAAATCACGTTACAGGGAGCATCCGAAAGCAACGCGAACAAACAGTCCAGATAGCGAACAGCCGTTTGACCGCACACCTGCAGTCTGATTGGCTGAGTAGAACCATATTACCACCCACGGCCATACCATCCGAACTGGGCCGATATGACGTGATGTGCGCCCTGGCTGTTTCGTTAGGAGATGCGCCTCCTAACAGTGAAACCAGTATATTATTACTCATTGTTGTGTGTGTTCTGACGACTGGCGCAATGGAATGTCATTTTACTCTATCGTGTTTACAACGACCGGCTTCCACAATAATACAGTGTATTCTCTACCAACGATAAACACCTCCACTGAGTAATTACTTTACTTTATTTACATAGTGTTTTTCTCAGGGGCGCGCACAATATTTTTTTACAATTTTCTCGTTTCTGTGATGATTTCTGATAAGACAGTGCAACAATATCCTATTTTTATGTTGTTATTCATCCACAACCTATTAGAATCGCTAGCTTTGTTCGGATTGTTCAGGTCCTATTCATTAGATCGATTGTCATCGTGTAGAACTGAATATGCACTCTATAACGACGGAACTTTCATAGTTGAACTATAGTTCGGAAAGGTTTAACCAAAATTTATTACTGACCAGTAATCAAAATGCCGTTCAACAAGTCAATAATTTCCATGATTTCAGCTTTGAGTGAAGTCCTAGACGTGGAACACTCAGTTGTAGTTAACGTGACTATTACTGTGTCTCCTGTCAAGATGATCGGACAGTCTGAGCCTAACTCACAAGCATATACGGTTGAACACTGGCACATGATAATTTGGTGGTGTCTAATATGAGATCAGTAGTGCAGTGATCAGCACGGTTACCCCACGAAAGCGTTGCGTAGTGTGTTCAATGTGCTAAGATCCACACAATCTCTGGCAAGGGTTTACCATTCTTATGGAAAAGGAAAGTTCTCAGTTTATTTTATGAATAAATGCACTGGTGCATAACAGTAAGTTTCTGATACTAGGGATTACTTAGTAAACTGCTTGCGTCCGAAACGGTCAGATTAAACTAACAAACTACATGAACATTTTCACTGTATGCACCAGATAACAAACCAGTCATTCAGTAATGTGAGATTGATGTGAGTCTCAAAGTGTGACTGAATACGTGACAAAAATTTACTCATATTAATAAGACTAATATTATTTGGTACAGGTATAAAAACAAATTATGTTATTCAGGTCTTCGCATATTCTCATCAAAAGTCTACCAGTTAGCTCATTATTTTGTCTATCCTTAGCCGATATTGCTCTGACTTTCCACAAATGCATGACTGTTACGTTAACAAATATCAGGTAAATCCACTTTGGGCAAACATTGTGCTGATTGTGAGCAGACATTTTGTTAACTTACAAGCACAAATGAAGTAGTCAAACGAAAATTACAAAAACAAAGTGCTCGGCTGCTCTGTGTTTGAAAATCTTCCTGTTTTTACAGTATTTAAAAGTAGTTTTATTGCGATAATATCACCTTAGTAAAACGGCAAATTTATTTGGTTCAGACAACTTTTCATTAAAAATATACTACTTATTGACGGCTCCGACAGAAATTGTCATCAAACACAGTATACTCCCAAGTGTAACACTTTTGATTACCCGAGAAGTGTGATTTTTCTAAGTTGAGTGTGCTTGTTGGCGTCGACTCCCAGGTTAGTCTGCCGCAACGGTTGAAATCAAAAACTTGCACATGTACTTCGCCACAACTGGCTTATGTCTCACCACATATAGTTTCACTCATAAACCTCGTATCTTGTGTAAATCCAGTGCTTGTGGGCTAATTCGGAAGTCATATTTACGTCTCTCGGAAACAAATAATAAGGACACTCTCCAACGATTAAATCTGATCAAGGAGGACAAATATTGTGAGGAGAAAGAAAAAGAAATCCTTCGTACTGAGCAACAACTAAAAATGGATTTACGCTTCGGACGTGGAACGGATTTTTACCTTTCGATCACAGTCCACCAACAAAGCCGCAGAAAAACCACCGTTGCACAGGTTTCTGATAGGAGAGTGAGCAACTTGTTAGACCACCGCAGTGGTTTGCTGATTGAAGTGGAAAGTATGCGATTAATTTGATTCAGTTATGTTTACAGCACTCATCTCTTCTTTGACAGTTCTGTATGGGTACAGTTATGACTCATCGGGCCAAGGTGGCCAGCACATTCTCAGCCGCACTTACAGCTTTGCCTGGCCACATCGCTACGCCCCTTTGCCCTTATGATTTGTCTGCGTACTACACCCTCGAGTTCACGGCACTGTAACTGCCGCTTATTGAACTTCCTGATTCACCTCCGGATTGTCTTTCTCTATACAATCCGTTTCAAAACTAATTCTTCCCATGTTGCAAAATCTATGGCACGACGTGAAAAACTTACCTGAGTAATATTCTTGTGTCGCAGCTTTTGGAGACTTCTGTTCCGTCAACCCTCCTTTAACAGGCTGTACAACGATTGTTTAGTGAAGTGCTCATTAATCATGTTACGTACATGCTGATAGGGCACCAGCATGGGCACAGTCCCGTTCGTGTACGCTCATCGAGTAACCTTTGGTGTTTGAAACTTGCCCGTACCTTATATTGCAGTTGGAAGTCGCTCAGCTACTGCACATTTCGTTGATACAGTGTTCAGATTTTTCTGCCGTACTGTAACCTAAACAACACCGTGACTAATGATAGGTAGAAAATTTTTCATTTCCAGACCATGGTTCTTTTGAACTTTTTTTTCATAGCGTCAGGGGCAACGTTAACCCTGGCAATGTGTATTTACAAATTGCGTTCCAGGACACACTGAAACTTTCGTAGTTGAACTCGAACTCAAGAGATTTTAGTATGAGACAACGAAAATCCGTAGTGCTAATTGCAATTCTTTGCAGCGGATTACTAATTTATCGACTTTGATCACCTTGAACTGCACTTAGTTGATCCCACCTTATGTGTACAGTCAGTAAACAGAAAGGAACTATCTGAGTAATTCCTTATTTTGCCCGTAACGTTTGCCCTCTGTATGAAATCTATTTGGAAGAACGCTTTCATTTTCCACTCTTCGAAGTTAAATTCACATTACACCGATATTTTGTATTAATATGGAGTAACCGGTCGGTGCTACTCCTTACCTCTTATATCTGATAGTATACTGCTAATCTCAACTATTTCCTTGACAGCGGACAGTTGAGATCATACCAACCAAATATTAACTTGTTTCACTCGTTGACCGTTTTATGTCCATACGACTAATCTAAGTGTTTCTTATTCTATCAGCTTCACGTCCACCTTTCTGCGAATTTTTGCGATAATGCAAGCGGTTATCCATAAGTGGCTATGATGATTAAACTGTAATTATTGCCTATTCGATCAAATGCGCGCGTTTTGGACTCTCAACACATTTTCACTTTTACTAACATTTTTTAACTGTAAATTCAACCAACGCCCAACAGTGACAAGATTTGATTTTGGCTTTCCGCGTTTTGAGTTGGCCGTTTCATCTTTCCGTCCCGAGTATGTCCTCTTTTTGGTTTTTACAAAAGTTTGTTTCATCTACAGACTATTTGTAAATTGTCTTTCTCATAGTGTTGTCAACCGCGTGTGCTACGATAGTTTATCCGCTAAAATGATTCTCCGGATAAACGTTTGCCCAAATTATTTACTAATTTTTTCCAATTATTCCTTTTGGGGGGAACTTTTTACAAACATTTTACCCAAGTAAATTGTTCTGAAGAAAACAATTTATTGCTACCATAATTATTAGGCGATTGATGCTGACGCAGTTTCGACAGACGTGGTGCAGAAGAGAAGAGACAAGAAGGAATCGTTGTGGCCGATACCTGTAATTACCATTCGGAGGTTCGAAAAATATGAAATCATTTGCAAAACCCTGCAACGAGTCAGATTTTGTTCAGCAGTAACAGCTTTCGATATTCTATCTATTTCTCGTTATTACCCCCAAACAGTGCTGACGTTTTATTGCCAGAAGAAAATATGTAATTCAACTATAGATGCAGAAGACAGAGGAGGAATAAAACATCTCATATGAAGTCATTCTATCTGAATCAAAACACAATTTGTGAACAAGTAACTGACTCGCAGCTGTGAGACAGTAAATACAAGATGACGTTATTGTGACCTTCCCTACTGCGTGTCATTTATCGTTCTTACTTCACGAGTAACTTGTTATATACCTATCGTCCGTGCGGAATCCGAACACGAAATGTGGGACCGTACACTGGTTTATATCGCTTGCTGCGGACCATTAATGTGGCCAATCTGGTAATCAACCAGTCAGAAAGTAGAACTCTGTTGATCGAACAAAGTCAGACAACCAAAGGTTAGTTAGTGGATAAAACTATATCAGCCATCTACAACAATGGAATTTCAGCCGCAGCAACTATCTTGTTAGAGGAGACTCATTTACAGAATTTCTGGACTCCACCTGGATTCGAGCCGATAACAAGAACAGCATGTATTTTTTAACAAAATAAAGTAATCAAGTATCGTAAGAACGCCTTCGGGGGTTAACAGTTAGATGATTGATTGAATGGTAAATACGATTAGGTTTGCGAAGATCACGTGTCTCATGTAGCTGGTGCTATTTTGTGTGTGGGCGTTAATGTCTATATTAAACAGTATGTCAGTTGACTGCTCGACTGTTGTTAATGTTGGATCTTATCAGCTGTGGTCACAATAAATTGACATAGGGTGCCCAAACAAAGTTTCCAACATTAATTAGTTAGACAAAACTATCTTCGTGATTCATCGTGTTTTCTGATAGCCAAACTTCTTCAATGTGATGCATGTTTTGCACGTACACAGTATCTTCAGAGTGGAGACACTCACTGTGATACTTTTTGAACTTCAGTTTATTCAGCTTATTTCACCCCTCGTGGAAGGATCTTTAGCTGTATGGCATCAAGTGAGATCCCTAATCATTGTCTCAGAAGTGCTTCAGCTGGCGACTGTTGTTTCAGTGCTGCTGGGTTAAGTATTGAATTGTAGGTCCTCAGAAAGACATCAATCATTTCTTCTTCCAGTTCTCGTAGGGCCCTTTCAAACGTGCCTTCCAATCTCTTCACGAGGTCGTTAAAATGCGGACGATAAACGTGAACACGTGATAAATGCCACTGTTGATACGAAAATTATCGAAACTCCAATGAACTGGATTGTGGTCCATTATTGTTTAATAAAACCTATGGAACACCTAATTGAAAGAATACTAGTCCGCGGTGAGGAAGGACTGTTAATGCTGTGGCTATTCGCATGGGGAGAACTTTTGGTCACTTTGAGTGTGCATCTAACGCTAACAAAGACAAGAGTCCATCTGACGGGCCCGCAAAATCGGTGTGAACCCGGGACCATGGTTTTCTCAGTCTTAGATCTCGAGTAATTCAGATTCAGCGGGCATTC
>JTDE01000661.1:137045-158690 GCA_014338405.1 Paragonimus skrjabini miyazakii
TACAAAACTTTAACAAGTTTGAACGGACCTCAAATATGAGTGTCAATTCCCTATCAATAAGCATAACTGCAAGCCATACAGTTCATGTAACTAATATCAGGGTGGTCGGGATCTAACCGCCTTGTTACGCTCTGCTATAGATCTGCCGGAGTCGATACACTATCTGCCAGCATTAAGCATTCACTAGTCGTAGCGAGTGAATCCTTACGACCCGAAGACTATTTCAGCCGTTTGCCTACTCAATCAGTTGGTCAGACATTCTGGAAGTACTGCAGAATTTGCCGTAACAAAGCTTTTTCCTGTTGCATGTGTGACAATTTTGGTATTTTCTGGTTGTTAGAAGATTGAGTTTAGAAGGATTCCGTAAACATCTTCATTCATCAGTATTGATGGAATGACTGAGCCTTTGTCAGCCAGTGTCTGTATACATCGACCAAGTGTATGATTAAAAAGGTTGTGATACTCTCCTTATAATTCTGGACCAACTTTTGCTATCACGTCTTCGTCTACCATTTCCATTACTGTCCAGTATGAAGGCATACTGTTGACGATTAGACAGCCTGGGATGCATCGAATAATTTAAGTTTAACAACCCAGTTTAAACTTTATAAAATTAAATTAATTTCTTGAATAATTTACAATAAAAGGACAAACGGCGTTTGGATTGCCAAGTTGAAACCCACAGTTTGATTGTCTCACAAATGGAATTTGAGTCCCTGAGGAATTCCGTGCCATGCGGTTGGTCGGTATGTATCTCGGTCTGTGTAACGGATCCACTGTTTACTCTGATATTGATGCAATATCCGAGGCAGTGTCAACTTGTATCGTTCAGCAAAATGTCAACATACTTTCTACTACTTGAATTGTCGCCATCGGAATCACCGAAGTCATCGTTGGATCGATTGTCATGGCAAGTCGACCTGTCTCTGGATTCTCATAAACGCCTAGATAAAGGTGCCCTTCCACAGCGAAATTCATTACGTTCACGTTTTTCCTCATATTTGACTCGTGCACTTTTGAACTTGACAAATTCACGCAAAACGCCAACCTTCACAATGTCAATTCATGCTCGGCAGCCTTGATGCGATTTCTGTTGTCTGGATACCTCCTATTGTATTGATGACCACATCTTGATATTTTTTTCACCAAAACGTTTATTTCCATTCAGTCTAATGTCGCTTCTGGGATTCATTAATCCTTGACTTCCATCTGTCACAGTTTGTTACGTCATATCTTGGCTTTTCCTTGGCTGCAATTCTTTGTCCACACACTAAACAGCGTTTTAAATCGACCACCATTGTGATTTGACAGTTTGAACTTCTCACACTGACGGTTAACCCCACCGGCAAATTTTAAAAGTTTTCAGAGTATTGTTTACTGTGTTGAATGCATTGGAAACGAGCGTCGAACAGTAATATACACTAAGTGTAAGTACAAGTTAAATGCTGCATAGCGTTTGGGGATGAGCATTGACGTAAGTTCTCTGACAGAATGTAATTACACTACTGGGCGTGTTTCGTCGGTTAACTTTGCGTTAAACTAATCCAAACTGGACACTGTCATCCATGTTTTCTGTGTCCTCACTGAATAGGCCATCATAACGCCTGAAGCAAGCCTTAAACTGATCCCGCTGTCTAGCTGATAGCTAAGTTCCATCGTTCATTTGGGTAATGACTGCTGTAGACACTGCAGTTCAAACTGCTGAACCGCCTTTTTTCTTGTCATGATTTTAGTTCGCTTCTGGTGAGTGGTTTTATATTGTTCATGTTACTGCTTTAAGAGCCTTTGAATTTCTTCAACCACTAATGACATGATGATCTGTTACCGCCCGATGTCAATTTTTATAACCCTACCAACCGTGTGGAATCAAGACACGAAACGTGGGAACATACACTGATTTTTGTCACTTAGAACAAAAAGAAATGTCTTTTTGACTATAAATATGGCCCGTCTGGCAATCAACTAACTAGAAACCAGAAGCTCATTGATCCGGTTTGATCAAACTGTTGAAAGCTGATAAGACCAACAAGTGTACACGAATGATCGGATAAAAGTGCATCAGTTATCTACAAGTCAGCAGCAACGTAACTCAGTTGAACAGTAACAACATACACACCACTTAACATGGTTACTGGTAAGCCTTGCTGAAGCCTATAGTCGTGAACCAGTAGACTCACTAGAGCCCCAACCCGGGAGGCGGAAAGTACCAACAGTTCCCAACGCGCTAGTGGCTGTGTTGTAGAAACCGCACCGCATGAAGCAAACACCTCGATCTGTACATATTCAGAGTATTACCTGGTTGCTCATGTTTGATGTCTAACTTTGTCTCTGATGAATGTGACTGGATGCAAATGTCGACGATCAAAAATTTCAGTATATTAAACATCCTCAGTCGGTAACGGCCATGTTTAACAGGCATTGATTAGCACTGATTTCATCTTGGTTTTATCAAGTGTATGTTGGACACCATTCTGACGCTAACGCTACCCCAAGCAGCAGATATCTGTCTTTTAAATGCACGTGCGGTTTTTGCCGGCCTCAGCATCCGATACTCAGCTTCTTGTTTACACGAAGCGGTTAACAACCGACATAACTTTACTATCTAACTGCCAATTAAGGTTGCGGTCATGGTCCGCCATTTTGTATTTAGAAGTCGAAAGATTGTTCCTAAAAGACTGCACAGAACGAACATGTTTCCTCAACAACATCTGTGCCCAATTGAAACTGTCAGTCTTGTTGTCACTGTAGATCGGGTGTAGATGCCTAGATCTTGTAGACTCCTCATATATTACTCAGTTTTCTCGTGTATGATAAACTTGAAAAAGAATGTGAAAACGCGATTTTCGACGGATATCATTTTGGTGTATCGTATGCTTGACAGTTCCTCGTAGACCCTAACTTGTTCTGATGTAGTAGAACAGATCATCGACGATATGTATTCGTATTTGTTATGGCCTTAATCATTTATATATCGCTTGTTTCCCACTTGTCTTTTGTTTCCTATTGCAACAGACAGTCTTAGCAGTGGAACCGAACCATCTGAAAGAACTTCTCACAGGCGTCTTCTCAACAAAATATTCCAGTGAGCTATATGATTGTTCTGTTGATCCTCGTGTCCATCCGAAATTTCTCCCTCTCATTCCTTTCTTTAGTAATGACGGTTATTTACAACATTTTCATTTATCCACGGTTAACGTAGTTCGTCGGTTAGTTTTCTAATTCTGGTCAGATATAAACACTGTGGTCTAGTTAGGCTGTATTTTAAAATCCTCTGAGAACTTATTCATTTCGTTCTTAAAAAAACACCAATTTCTTGACAACGGAATTAGCTACCTAGTCACAACTGAATTTTAAGGTTGTGCATCAGAACACAAATTTCTGTATGGATTTATTACGAAACAAATCGGTGTTCTCCACAGGTAATCAATGGTGAATCGTTTCGTTAGTATAAACAAGACCTGGAATACTTAATTTTGATAGTCGAGTGACCGTATAGCTTATAATGGTATAGTACCTGTCACCCACTATCTTTAAGGAATTTTGGTGATACACATAGATCTTTGTATTACTTCAGAACTATTGATCATGGAGTTTTATACCTTCATTGTGTCAGTCTACTTCTTTTTGGATCAATCGAATTGGCTTGAAATCTTGCTGACTTCAGCAATCCCTGAAGATGAACAGGAGTTGATACGTCTGCAATCAATCATAACTTCTTTTTTAAATTCTTATGTAATTTGTTATCCCACGACATAGTGTTCTAACAAAAACGTAACAAATTAATCAGTAAACTCAGCGAACTTTTTACCAACTAGATGATGTTTGTGCAATCCAACTAACACGTTCACTCCTGTAACATACAAAATTGGCTCTATATATTAAAAAATTGGACATTTCGTGTAGCAGAGCGAATTAGGTGTAGGAAAGTGCAACGTGAAATTAAGGGAAATGCTCAGAAAATGGCTGATAGTTTAACAAAAATTACATGTGACCACGAATAATCGAATTATGTGGTTCAGTTTTGAATATTATTTTCCGTGTGTATATGTGTAGATTAATTGTTCGACTATCTTGAATGTATGCACTTCTGTCGACGGACTGTGACAGTTCCCCAAATCCGGTTTTGGTCTATCGTTAGAACAGTAGTTTTTGGATGCACATTTCAGTTCTGACCACTTCCGTTGACCTAGCTTTACGTTCTTGTGTGATGTTCTTCGTGGTTTTGTTTTTAGTCTAGTGAAAAGTGGTACCCAACGTCGTCCAGTTCGTGCAGATTCGAGTACAGGCACCCAAACGGAACTTGTTGTTGACCAGAAGCGCTTCACCGAATACGATTCGGTTCCTAGAAGTCTAGCTCCTCCGAGGCAACGCTTTCCTGTAAACACTCAGTCTCACAGCGCCACACAGACAGATGACGCGGACCAACAGTTTCATGTGATCTCGGCTGTGACTGAATCAGGGAGTATCATAAGTTCACACTGGCAAGGTTGTACACAAAACGTACCTGTGCTATGTCGTAACTCTACCTATGTTCCTTCATCTTCTGAAAGCTCGGCTACCTACAGTACACTACATTGCAAGTATGTACATGAGAAGTTGTTGTTTGTTATTACTGGTAGTCTTTAAGACTTTTAGATTTGCTGTTTCGTTTTATATTTAAAGTGTGTTATGGTCAGGAAGTTTTGTTGAACAAGCACTGTCAATAGGTCATTCCTTATAACTTGGCCACGCACACTTTTATGTACTTTAAATCCATCAAGATAAAGTGGTAGTAGCGTTTTTCAACTTTAACATGTCATCAAGCGCATTTTGCTAGCTTCCAGCAACTTGGCTGTACCTTGTTCGCATGTACCTGAAGTATTAGTATATCAACCAGTTACAAATTTAGCTTACTTGAGCACAAAAACATTCGGTTCAATAAGTACAGACCATTGGATTTACAGTCTGTTCCGAAATTGATGCAAAAGTGTACATTTCTTCCGTTATCTAACTGTAAGCCCTACTTTTTAGATTATCGATACGCTTGCCGACAAAGTTCTTTATACTGTACAACTCATGCAACTTTCAACAGGGGAGAGATATTTTGGTCTACCTACTATTAAATGTTCTCTAAAAACGCTTTACTTGCATATACTTTGGTTATTGATTCTTGCCACCCCCCCCCGCACATAAAATCACCTATTGTTACGCTCTGCACAATAACTTGATAACGTCAAATGACTTTCCGTCAAAGAAATACAAGGGAAACCAAAGTTCATCATCAAACCCATTGCTTCGTATTTTTTGTGCTTGTGATAACTTTCGACATATCTTTGAGCACAAATTCCACAATTCACCTTTATAAATCCTGTCGCGCTCCTTGTCCTATCATAGATCATAGGTTATTCTCTGATTTATTGATATAAAATCATTAAGAGAGTCCTGAGAGAATTAGACGCAGGCTGTTTAGCTTAAGTTTTAGAAACCCGGGTTTTGGTCGATGTCTTTTCTTGTGCATGTAACCGTAGCTGATGTCAACTATTGGCCCGAACAGACACAACCTCAGACCAATCAGAAAAGCTAGATATGTTGTCAATAATCATCCAAGATGGTGATCGAATGATGCTATGCATCGATTGGTGCGAACGAACTGGGTGACCAACCCCGTATAACTAATTAGCACGTGAGAAGCGACCAACAAACGGAGTAACATCACTGGATCAAAAATCGACACTACAAACACAAGGCAAATGGCATGCCATCCAATCAGACCAAACAAGCCACTGTCCGACTGGAACATAAGCGGACGAGCTGATCAATAGATCTGAGCGTTTATTATAAATGAAGCTGTGTTTTGTACAACAACAGATATCGATTCTAGCGCAGTCTCAGTTTGAATTTTCACGAATGGCCACACATCATGCTGTCAACAAGTAATATCAATCCCCGAACTAATATGAGGAAACCTGATACACTTCTTTTTATTTACTATTGTATATCATTTTAAGTTTTGGTTGTATGTTGCTCAATTCTAATAGCATCTCAAGATATTCATACCTTTTAAGCTTACATCCATATGGCTTCATACAGTTGCGCTCGATAGATGCAATTTCTCCACGGCTGACATTTGTTTTCACAGTTTCATTAGTAAAATCATTTTAAAGTTTTGTTGCTTTCTGTCCCCCTGATCAATGAGTCTCCAATTTCTGTTTCTTTTATGGTATACCAGTCTAGAGTTATGGTTTAACTGCAATAATATGATTGTATACAAACACTTTCTTCCTTCAGTTTGTCCCGTTCTAAGATTGTTAAATAGAATTTGTTATTGTGCGTCATTTACGTTCTTACTAATGCGATCGCGAATGTCCACTTAAATTGAGATCATCTAACGGTCATTTAATGCTGACTAATAACTGGCGTAATTCAGAAGTGCATTGGGATAACTGATTTTAATAACTCATCATCAGTTGAGCCGTTTGCATTACACAGAACGAAATTTTACTGTGCAGGTGTACCACATCTGTATAAACCTACTAGAGTCTGTCATGACTGTTTCATGGTTAGTTGAATCCAAGTACAGATTTGGTGCACATATTCGGGACACTAAACCGAGTTTCCGGACGAATTGCTCATCAGAATCATTGACGTAGAATGAAGATACTCTCGATCTGTCATTGGTGATGCTAGCCAGTTTTTTGTTGCCTTACAATCGTTGTATGCTTGATTGGCCGTGGCTGAGTTTTTTTCTTCTGCTCATAATCCCCTGACTTGGTTTCACAGTCTTTCTGTTACTGATCTCCTAAGAATGAAACAATCTTCCTACTTGTTTTTCTTTTCTAAACCGATCAACACAGTTTCAAATGCACAAATGCATCCTCAGCTTCCTTTTCTATGTAAGTTGCCTAGAAATCTTGTGACACTTTTGGAATAAATCATACAAAGTCACTGGGAGTAAATTTAGAACACTCCCCATTAAGTAGACAAATGGTGTTGACGTTTGATGGCCAGGATCGAATTGTGAGAATAACTTATTGTAACTAAAGAAAGTAAACTTGTCACACGAAGTCCGTTTACTATCACAAAAGCATCTCAAACAATCTAAAAGTGGCGATTTATAAACATTTTCAGCCTCTTTAAATAAATAACTGATTCGCATCTTTGTATTGTATCCAGGCGAGAAATCGATTGCTAGAAATTTCGGGTAAAACAGCCCAAATCGCACTTATTCCCGTCTGTCTATATAGTATACAAAACGCCATGCCTCATTTGATTTCAAAAGAAGATTGAAAGTTTCACAAGAGTCTTGGCGCAAACCATATCAACACAGGCTGTCGTAGAACTTCTCACGCAGTGTGCAACTATTTTATAGTAGACATAAGCCCTGCTGATTGGGTGACTTGTGTTGTAAAATGAGTTTTTGTGTGCAAGATAATTATGGGATTAAGTATGCTCAGTTGATATACGTTGTGCTCTTATGCTGGTCGTGGGAAATGTTGATGATTACCGTTGAGACATGTTGGTGAGCAAAAAAGCAAGTGACCAGGTTTCCAATTCACTGACGCCTGGTGCAAATAAATCACTGTAGATACAACCATCAAAGTAAATTAATTGAGTGGGTCCAGGGCTACTCGTCATTCTTCCGACAACTTTCCTTGGCACTGCTGAATTTTGTAATTCCGATCGTCAGCCATCTAGGTGGTGTTGATTAAAATTCGCTTCCACCATTTTCTTACCTGTAAGTAGTCTGACATTTTCCTTAGTGTTTCATGCCATGCACAGCTGTTATCTCTCACCGATCGGTAAAACGCCTGGTTAACGCACGTTAACTACCTGCTGGAATAGGATGTGGTGGTTTGCTTCTAATCGGCATATATCACTGAGTTGAAATGGACATGGTTAGAGTTTGCATGTTGACATAATATAATTCCAGTAAATCAAAAACCTTTATCCATTTACGGTTATACGCCATCAAATCATGATCACACATTGTTTCACGTGACTATCATATTTTTCACAGTTCGAATCCCATAAATTATGCATACAGTGTGGCCAACACCGATGAATCCCCCAGTCGTACGCAGTTTAGCACAAGATTAGCACGGTTCTCAGCGGACTGCCCTCTTGATGCAAACGTTCACCGGATCGCTCCCCCTTCTCGATGGAGTGCGAGCGAGCCACATGATAGACAGCGTTTGTACGCTTACGCCGATCTTTCGTTTGATGACTTTTTGACGGAAGCGCATGCAGAACAGGTTACTCTGCCGACGGACCCCGATGCGTCTGTCTGCTCGGAAGGCAGCCTTGAACCGAATACACAAATGTTGGAGTTGCGATTCAATCAAAGTTCTATTAATAGGTTATTCGAGACGGATGCCAGTTCCTGTTCGACAGCCTACGAATCGGTTGTGGAAGTACGTCTGTTTAAACCTCTAGATTGTTTACAATCTCACATAATTTGCGCGTTTGTAGATTGTCGCCATTATAAGTCACTTACGAAATGAATAAACATCCTGTTCATAAAAAACACTATCATGTATTCCTTTTGTCCATATTGCTTCCCACGCTACAAATGAGCTGTTAAACTGTCATCATGTTGCTATCCAAGGCTAACAGTATAAGTGTATTTGTGTTGTCTTTTACAAAGGGATTGGTTGGTTAAGTCAGTCACCAAACATCTTGTGTATTATGAAGCGACATTACCGTCTTTTACTTGGTTTTGGTTAATGGGTAATTTAATACTACTAGCATATTGTTGAGTCAAGTTTACAACTTGTAAACTACCTAGTGTTTCCCGCCGTGTGACGCGTTGGGTCACCGGTGGTTTTTGTCACGCATTCTCGAAAAAACATTCCCATTTTATATAGGATTCGATTCTGTCATATGTAGCACTTTAAAAAACTACCTCCTTTTACCATTTATCGATCTCATCCTATACGTTTTTGAAAACTGCACAGTCAAAAATTGTGGCACCTTGAGGAGTAGCACATTTCAAAATATTTTCACATTCACTGTTGACGCCCTCTACACTTTCCGTGGGCGCATGACTGTACAACATAACAGTTAGTTTGCGGCTCAGATATTGGTTAGAAACTACATTGGTTGGGGTTGGTCAGTCATCGTTGTAAGCGCTTTCTCATTGACGTCTTTTTGATATCACTCTTCTTCGAGAGTTAGATGAGTGTACAACCTAACTCCTGGTCCATCGCATTTGGGCAGTCTCTAGAATTTGTTCGTGATTTATTCAAGCTCACTTGCACATCGGTTTGTTGAGCAATAAACAAAAAACTCTCGAGGGAGTAAAATTAGACTTTGAGAAAATATCAGAACCACGTGTTACACAACTCTCAATAGCCGACTCTACGAGTGTATCCTGAAAACCGTTCCAAAATGTCATATCAACCAAGGCTACCATCAAGGAATACGTTGAAAGTGGGTCCTGTTGAAGTAGATGCCACTTATAATAATAATCGACGAGGTCAACTAATATACTTTTCAGTGGTATGTGCGAATGTGTTAAAGGTATCATCATCCTCATAGACAGCAATACATCAGTGGTTCACACTGATACTTAACTACCACACAACCATGAAGAAGAAACAAACACTGTTTAGGAAGAGAGAAAAAAAAGGGAAGGGGTGGAGACCTAACCGCTAAAAAATAGTTACGTCTACATTCAAACATACATCAAGGTACCTACACCTTGCAAACAAACAACCGAGCTGTAAGTGAAAATAAGGCGTCATCACCATCATCATCACAACAGCCATGAGCCTGACCAAAAGGTACTGTGGCTCGGGTCGCCGCTCACCTCAACCGTGACGTGGAATATCCTGGAAGAAAACGTTACTAAGAAGGTTGAAAATTATTAAAACAAGACTAAGTGGAAGAAATAGAAATGGTATGGATACAGGTCCGCCATTGACTGCGACACATAGCCATCTCGGATAGCGTCTCTAACCAGCGGTTTGAGTGATCACGAGGACCTCATCCAGGCAGGCGACACCTACCCACTTTGATCAATGGAGCAGTCAGGGTCTTCATATTTCGTGACCACGTTGTTGCTTGACCACCGCGCGGTTTTACCCAACTGTTGGTGGCCTCAGCGTATAATGCCCGGTGCGGTAAACGATTAGGTGACATACGGAGTACGTGACCCAACCATCGCAAGCTGTGTACCATGAGTAATTGATCACGCATCCCGAGCAGTCCGGAATACGCGCCGGCGGACGGCCACATTGCTCACGCGATCAGTCCACTTAATATGGGCCAATTGGCGGAGACAACGGTGGTCAAACACGGCAAGCCTGTTGATATCTTCTCTGTGAACAGGCCACGTTTCCGAACCATAAGGCAAAATGGAACGCACACAGGCATTATATACCCTTTCCTTCAGCGACAACCGGACCTCTTTCCGACGCCAGAGATGACGTAGTTTGGCAAAGGCAACTCGTGCCTTTGCAATCCTCGCTGATATCTCATCAGCCGTGTTACAGGCTGACGAGATAGTGCTTCCTAAGTATGTGAAACTGTCTACATTCTCAAGCGGATTACCTGTAATGAAGAAAGTAGGAGTTGAAATGCCCCAGTCTTGAATCAACACTTTGCACTTTGAAGGTGCAAAGCGCATTCCATACAAACCAGCTCGGTCGCTCAACCTGTCCAGCATGGTCTGCATGTTTCCGGCAGAGGGGCTAAGTAAAACAATGTCGTCCGCATACTCCAGATCGGTCAAATCGTCATCAGCAAGACAACATTCACGCCACTGAGCTCGGTTAGCCGCCATCTCACCTAAAGTTTCAAGCCACCGACTCTCTGAGTCGCGAGGGCTCCAACCCGGGAGACGAACCCGACCTACAGTGCCCAACCCCTTCGTGAGCGATTTCATTTGTCTACGCCAGGTCATCATCTGTCCACCTCGGGCCTTACGCCAATCGGCCGCAGCGTCGGCAAACAGTGCTCGGTGTGGCAAGCGATTAGCTGACATCCTTAGTACATGACCTAACCGTCTGTGCAAATATAAGGATTAAACGAAAGAACTCGTTTGACAATCAGTGCCAAACACCCGCTTCCTAACCTCCTCGTTGCTTATTCGTTGGGGCCACCCGATACGAGGGATTGAACGCAGACATCGGTGGTCGAATACCTGGAGGCGGTTCACGTCCTCTACTCTGATCGGCCATGTTTCGTTGCCGTAAAGTAATACAGCCCTCACTGTTGTCTGATATACGCGACCCTTAGGTTTCAAGGAAATACCTCTCTGTCGCCATAGGTGCCTCAGATTAGTAAACACCGCCCTAGCCTTGGAAATACGCGCCTCTATTTCATTCTCTACACCTCCGCTGCCGCCGGTGATGCAGCATCCCAGGTATACAAACCGGTCAACAACCTCCATGACTCCATTATCTAACATTAAAACTACATAGTTACAGCAATCTTGCAGAAGCAGTTTGCATTTTGAGGCTGCAAAGCGCATTCCGAAGTACTTAGCAGAACGCGAAATTGCATTCAGCGTTGCTTGTGCCGCTTGAAAGTTTTCCGACAGCAACACCTTATCGTCAATATAATCAAGATCAGTCAGGCTTCCACCAGGTAGGAGGTCCACACCGGCATCATTTGAGTGAGGCAAACAGTCCTCCAGTATTTCGTCCATGACGAAATTGAACAAAAATGGCGAAAGGGGATAGCTTTGACGAAAGCCGCTTCTGGTGTTGAAGTTGTCAGACAGCTCATCGTAAACCTTAACCTGAGCCGAAGTATGAGAGTAAAGCGCCGACAGTATGTTCACATACTTGGTCGGTACACCCCTGCGTTTAAGCGACTCTAAAAGTGTAGATCGATCCACTGAATCGAATGCACCTTTATAATCGAGAAATACGGCAATTGTTGGCCGGCGGTATACATGACGCTGCTCCAAAATTTGAAGAAGGAATGAACTTCGCCAACATGCTTGACGTGCAAGGGCTTACTGTATCTAAAGAGTGGGTTACATCTAGATAAATTAAGATTGATTGATCATATTAATTTTTTACGTATGTATAACAGAATGAGAGTTGTCTTGCGGGATGTGATGTTGACAAATTTATATCCAATCCGCTGGATTATGACGTATGTTGTTGAGACCACACCATAGTATCACAATTTGCCGAGGAGATGATTGTCAACAAATCATACGAAAACATGAGGTTTGAAGGTTTTTAAAGTCATACTAATGTTAGTGTTGTGTCGTAACATGACCGGAGGGTAGTTTCCCTCCTTGATTGTCAGAAATTATAAAAATCTGCAACGGTGTGCATGTTAAGGACCATCCGTGTTTACACATTCATTCACAGAATGACTGGATTACTGACACAATAATTACCATTCAGTGATCTGGGACAAACAATCAACTGAACTTACAGTGACAACGAACCTTGCTGTTCTTGTTCACTACCACCTCTAGTCACAGTGATAGTGAATTTTCTAATATCAAGTCGATATTGTCAACTTCAACATCACTTCTATTCTGTGGACTTAGGAACAAGACATGCTTTTGGTGTTTAACCATCACGTTAATTAAGCATCATAGTCTACCATTACCAATTTGATAATTCTGGAGATCATTTTTGATATCTAATTGAACTCCAACTCAAGCCTGTTTGAGGCAGTTATGTGATAAGTTGTTTTTTTTTATATTTTACTCGTGTGATAACCAGGATGACATGACTTGTCAGTTAATTAGCTCGATTACAAATAACCGAGAACGGACGATTCGCCACATTACTTTTTGCTTTAAACTATGACAACACAAACCGGAGTAAGTATGAAAACCAGGCAATGCAGATTTCGACCTGTGCGTTTGATAACCGTTACACAATCTTGACTACGAAATGAGAGTTTGATTAAACGTGGACGAGGGGATGTTAAGTGTCCGCACGTGCTTCTGAGCTCGAAGGTCATAGTTACGAAATCGGTTACTAGCAGCCGTGGCGACGGCAAACATTTGGATTCACCATTTTGGAGAGCTTTCTTGGCACTCTGTAGGCGATCTGAAAGCATCGCTCTTACTGACGGAACGCTTCGAGTGGATCAAATAAGCAGAAATCGCGTTTGAAATTGTTTTAATCACATCGCTGGAAACCCGTAATTGTGTGTCTGTCGTGCGCCCGGGCGAATCTCGCACCTCGACAACGTGTGTAATCGTCCAATTATTCGGGTGACCGTAAGCTCAACATGAATTATTTGGGAACACACTTGGATAGACAAATTTACTTAATCGGTAGCGCCTCGGAGAATTACAGGATACACCCCCTGATGTTTCTGGATAACACTGTCAGTCCCACTGGTGCTCAAGCAATTATGCCACAGTGATTAACATATACTGGAATCCTCGGAAGTTATAAGTCCGACAAGTTCTCCAAAAAATAAAGCGACCGGATTCAATGCTTATCCTTGACTTGACCATGACTTGGTCTGAGATGCTGGAAGAGAAAGTCATGTGATAATCGATCGGCTGAGCAAGTTAGTGAGGTTTCGAATCTACGACGGATATCGCTTTTAAGGTTTATGGGAAGTACGTTGTGAATATGACTGACCACGTGCAACATGGTCAGTTTCATTCTCGTTGTTCTTTGGATTGGTCGCGATCACACAGTATCCAATAAATCCACTCCTAAGGATAGACTGGAAATGGTTTTGCTACGCGATGAATTTCTTTGTGGTTGAGCAGACATGAAGCACATAAGGAAAAAAAATAAACCATTCTCGTCAGTATGACTTAAAGAATAGTCCCAATTGAATACTTAACTGTTCTAGCAAATTGTCTGAATAATAACGTTATAACGTCTGAAATTTTGTTTCAGCTTGGGAACATCTTTCGAACTCTTGTAATGATAGGGCTGCATATGGTAAACTTATCCATAGGCCGTAACCTAAGTGGTATTTGGGGCCACTTAGTACACTGTGATCTAGTCAGACGCTAACCTGCAAAACTGTGGTATACGTTTATTCTATCAGAACACGTGTGTTAACAGATAAACATTTGATGTTAACGGACATGGAGATTGTGGATCCATCGTGTTATGAATGTCTGTCTCTCTTTCTTTTGCTATGGTGAAGCGATTTTCACATTTTGACGTTGGAATGTGACACCAGTTATCAGAACAACTGGGGATCAGTAGTTCATTTTTCGTTAGCTGGCAAATGTGAGCTAGGGCTCGTATACCATCGCAACCGTACTACATTACAATAAGGATGGCGAATACAAAATCCAATATTAATTCACTTCATCCAGTTACACATGCTGCAAACCACGATACTTCTTGGATAGTATAAGGTTTTTAATAGTGTGATCATTAATATACACTAAATATGGCGCTAATAGATAGCAACAAAGAAATGTTATAATGACCTGCCTTTGTTAATTCAATGACAAACTAGACTATAAGACTGAAGAAAATTAAACCAGCCAATCAGTTACAAGACAAAAAGTGAATAAGACAGTGTGACAGCTCTAAAAAAAAATTCAGCTTTATGTATTACATTTAGAGATAGAAACATGCGAGGTAGGCGGTATTAATTGTCACCGAATTTAGAGACCTGTTGCATTTAAATAGGTGCAATAGCGCAATTCAAGTTGTAGAGAAAAATGTGCAATCAAATTTGGACGCGCTGTTTTCGAAAACATTTTAAGAAGTGCTGCATGTCAGTGGTGTTATATGTGGAAAGTATGAATGTATGTGGATATTCATCATTCACACTACATTCCTGGACAGCCGTATTGAATATTAATTTAAAAGGTTTCACCTATTTATACGCTACTTATGAATGAGCCATTTGCCCAAAATTTTAGAATCTAGCAAGTCTTAGAATGTAACAGTTTCTTCACTTTCCAGAAGGTTGCGACTACCCACGGTGTTGATTGTATGTACGTTTCGCCATCCGATCGAAAACATCAAGTGCATTCCGGTGATATTTGTTTCTGGATATCATATCGTGAAATAAAACATTCCGAATTGGCACCATCTGCATAAATGCATCTTTAGATGTTAAGTAGCAGATAAGGCTCCTAAACGGTTAGATAAGGCTCCAGATAGACAGAAATTATTGTAATCCACACAGAAACAAATGGACATAGTTTTCATCTTCGTCTGCTGTTGGGTTTAAGCCGTGACGAGTCTGACTCAATCTGTTAGTATCATTTGTGTCGTGGAGGTCGTTTACATTACATCGATTTTCAAGAATTGCACACTTTTTGTACGTAAGCTGATCATACTTATGTTTCGATTTACTGACCAGCCTCGTTGAATCTGTACGCATGTGTGGGTTTGAATGCATGCAGTTGATCTTGAAAGTCATTGATTTGATGACATTTCATCACTCAGAGTAAAGTTCCAATTGTACATTGTATGTTACTCTTTTGTCTCGGGTGTCTGTTTCAGTGTGCCAAATTAAGTTTTGTACAGCTTACACTACATCACATATTTCTTACTTTGTCTTTTCTCCAGTTTATGCAGACGATCGAGCAAGAACTGGTTCCGAAAGAAAAATCCAGTCGGTAAGTTCACTGATGTCTGTAAACGTTTCAAACCGTCACGCGGAGTAAGAACAACACCGAGTGTTATGAGAGAGCAGATGGTAGAAGATAACCACTTAGGATAATGAGGACTGCTGTGATACTCAAGGATGCCACTGTCTACCACTTCTATCTGAATCTTCTTGCATATGTGCCGTGACTAGGTTGATCATCATCATACCCTCCATTCCCCATCCTATAAGCTTTTATCGATCTGTGTGACTCATAATAGTAATCAGCACATTGTTCCATGTTGCCACGCCACAGTCTGCTACGGCTTTATTTTTTTTGCTAACCTTCACCGTGTCTGCCAACACTGACCTTAGAAGCTAATGCTTTGTTGGTCTGTGCAACACCCAGGAAATCAGCCTTAACTGACGAAGTTTGGTTCCATGTCAGTTTTTACTCATCTCCTTAAGCTGTACCTTTCTTCCTCTAGCCAGAACTAGACTGAATTGCGAACGGGGTCAAACGACAGTGTTTCGTATCCAGGAGATACAAAGTGCACTCTGAGCATACTTACACATGTACACCCACATTGAAGTCACATGCTCCTAAGCTCTTCATTTCGGATAACGTCATTCAATTAATTTGAAATCATCAGTTAACCGTGTGTATGTCTTTCGATACTTGAATAATCAACATGAAACAACGAATTCAAGCAACGAGCTCTGTTCAAAACTAAAGATGAGTTGTGATATGGAATAGATTGAGTGAACAGGATTGATTCGGGCGGAAAATCCACAATAAATCGAAATACATGAGCATGAGTAAAAGTTTTGAAGTTTATGCTTTCCCGTCCGAAATATTTGGTTCTTTTTATTCAGTTCATCTACACAGCTAGATACGAGATATTTACATTCTATATTATCTCACTGATAATACGCCCAACCGTACAAAGCATATTCGGTTTCAAAGGGTGTACAACTTAACAACACTGTAGGCCACTTTATTAGATCTGTTGATGGAGTTTACTGAGTGTCACGCCGCTGTGTACCTAGGTTTTTGATTACTTAGCAACATACTGAAAAAGCTGACGGGGACAACAGAACGACTCATTGCCAACACCCCATTAGCAGTCAGTAATATTCGGTTAATTTTCAACGAGGTTATGTTTGAGTCATGTTGTGTAATTTTGTTGGAACAATCAGTGTGGCATGTAATCTGTCGTTCTTCGTGACAAGCGCTAATCCGTTATGTCGATATGAAATGCCACCTTCAGAGGCCATCCTAATTTGGCTGAGTCGGTCCCCTGGATCATATAATGGATTCCATGTGAGACAATGGGACGAGTGGGTAAAAAAATCCAAATGTGACAATTCCGAGCTCCTGGCATGGCTTCACAGCTCAGCTTGTAAAGCGTTTGCCATGTTTAGGCGTGCTGTTTCTGTCGCTAGTTTAAATCCAGTCGAATCTCTGATTTTTCACAATTGAGTCTTATCTAAATCTTATCAAGACGCCCGAGTTATTGTGACTGGAACAAGTGACGTGGTATCACAATATAAAATACCAAGTGTAATTACTTTCATGCCCTGCCCATTCATTCATTTCCATATTTATTCTGCTGAAGGTGGTGACATATTGAAGCCAAACTTACCTTTTATGTTTTAACTTCGGACGCTCTGATCATGCGCACCTGAAGAACAGAAATGTACGGTCAGTAAGGTTTTTTAATTGACCATATAAGTGGCTGGGTTTGACGGAAATTCTTGATGCGACCAATTATCATAACCCGGTGTTATCTAAGTTATCAAACATTCCAAATTATGTCGTCACGTCGACCGAAATCATAAGGCGGCTTTCCTCTCTCCGCGGGTGCGGGTAACCTAAAATGGACACGACCGTGTCTGACAGTAGTTCCGAAATGCTAACTGACTAAGAAGAGCACGACAGAAAAGATTCTTCAACAGTTTTTGATTAGTTGGATTATCCTGATATCTCCTCAGGGCGACTTCTTTTCGGGTACAGATGGAACATATTTTTACCTTACGACGGATCTTGCAACATCGGCACTGTTACGGACAGCCGACAGTCGTGGTCTTTTTGGACCTAAAGACTGCTTTCGATTTAATTGCTCGTAACGTCCTCTGGAGCTTCCTTATCTGCAAGGGACAACCAGGGGCATAAATGAATCTACTGAAATCACTGTATGCCAACTGTGCAAGCAGGGGGAGAGTTTATGGACAACTGTCTCGGGCGTTCATCACTCTTAGTGGTGTTCGTCAGGAGTGTTCGATTTTCCCCTTCCTGTTCAATTTTGTCATGGACGACATTCTGGAAGGTGCGCTTGAGCAGTCCAGTGAGCGTGGTGTTGAGTTTCTTCCTGGCACTAGACTGACCGATCTGGAATACGCGGACGCTATTGTCTCATTTAGCCTCTCACCGGAAGATATGCAGACCATGCTGGACAGGTTGAGCGACCGAGCTGGTTTGTATGGAATGCGCTTCGCACCTTCAAAGTACAAAGTGCTGCTTCAAGACTAGGGCGTTTCCACTTCTTCTTTCTTTATTGCAGGTGATCCGCTTGAGACTGTAGATAGTTTCACACATTTGGGTAGCACTATCTCGTCAGCCTGTAATATTGCTGGTGAGATATCAACCGGAATAGCAAAGGCACGAGTCGTCTTTGCCAAACTGCGTCATTTGTGGCGTCGAAATGACGTTCGGTTGTCGCTGAAAGGAAGGGTATGTAATGCCTGTGTGCGTTCCAGTTTGCTTTATGGTTCCGAAACGTGGCCTTTTCACAAGGAAGATATCAACATGCTTACTCTGTTTGACTATCGTTTTCTCCGCCAATTAGCCCACATTAAGTGGACTGATCGTGTGAGCAATGTGGCCGTTCGCCAGCGCATATTGAGGAACGCTCGGGATGCGCGATCAATTGGTCAACTAATCACGTTGCATAGCCTGTGATGGTTAGGTCACGTACTCCGTGTGTCATCTGGTCGTTTGCCGTGCCGGGCATTAAATATTGAGGCTACCAACAGTTGGGTGCACCCACGTGGTGGTCAAACAACAACGTGGTCACGAAATATGAAGACCCTGACTGCTCCATTGATCAAAGTGGGTAGGTGTCGCCTGCCTGGATGGGTTCCTCGTGATCACCCAAACCGCTGGTTAGAGACGCTATCCGAGATGGCAATGTGTCGCAGTCAATGACGTTCCTGCATCCTTACCATTTTCAGTTCTTCCGCTTAGTCTTCTTTTAATAATTTTCAACCTTCTTAGTAACGTTTTCCTCTAGGAAATTCTACGTCACTGTTGAGGTGAACGGCGGCCTGAGCCACAGTATCCCCTAGTCAGGCTGCTATGATGATAATGATGTTGAAAGATGGAACATCTCATTACTTTTTTATCTTATAAACGTTCAGTAGAAACAACTTTTCAGTTTCGATTCAGTGCTTCATCAGATCAATCAGACCAGTGGTGTAGGTCATTGGTGTCTACGGTATTCGTGACGCAAACCAACGTAGGCATGACAAAATTTCCCACCATCGCAACACACCATAATGATCACCCCCCAATAATTGGCGAATACAGGAGTAAAAAAAAGTAATCAACTAACAACATGAGATAACTGATGCACCACCATACCACATAAAGCCAACTTACCAGATAATTAACTAAGGACGTCCTTTAGATTGAAGTGCACATAATAAATGAGGTTGAAAAAGCTATCCGAGGTTGCTGGTGGATAGATATATGCTGAACACTTTTTACGGTGGTCGGAACGGATCAGATATTACCCTAAAAACGAATCATTTGCAAACACCATGAAGATAATGAACTACACAATCAACTATTCAGATGGATATGAATCTTTTAAAAGCAGAAGGATGTTCGAATGAACGACGACAAACAGTTATCTGCAAGCATATGGATTACTGATGTGGTCTGATAAGAGCGAAACTCGAAACCAGTGCCTTTTTCAAATGGGACCGGAAGAAAAAGTCTGCGGGAATATGAATGCTGCTCGTTAATGATGTTCAACTTAAATTAACCAAACTTTCGTAATGCCTACCGGTTATTGTATTCAGTAACTTTTTTGGCAGATAGACAGAAAACATTAGATAGGGATGAAACAATCTGCCCTGTTGATTAATTTATATAACGAAGTCAGAAGAACGATTTAGCCAGATGGTAATCTTATTCCATATTTTCTGGCTAACTACGACACATCTGCAGTGAAATTAAATTAACGGCAAACGTCCACGCACTTACTAGTCAGTCAGTTATCACATAGATAACATACAATCCATACTAAGTTTTGTTCGGCAGGATAAAAAATTGCGGACAGCAGATATACAATATCAACTGAGACAATTATAGATGATCGTAATGATCGTTTAACGATAAGCTACATAGTTCAAAGCGGGTGTAAAAATGAGTCCATTGGATATAGAATAAAAATTGATAAGAACACCTGCAAATGTTTCGCTTTCACATACAGTAGCAATCATTTACTTGGCGTTTTGTTGAATTTAGTTTGTGCTTATGACCTTCGGACGATTTTGTTATTCTCATTATTCTCTTTCTTATAAAATCGAAAGTTTTTGGATTAAATTGCAGAGCGTAGTAATATTTGCATAGATAAACACCGTCACTTCCCGAAAGATCTTTCATATACAAAGTTTTACAGAAGATGACTTGAACCTCAACCTGAAGGATACCGGTTTTTTTTTCGACGTACGAGATGAGTTACACTCATTAAGTGCAATACGCAGAATGTTCTGTGGAAGTAGCTCTCAATTCACCTAGTGTATAAGTGATTCTTTTGTTTTTCTTGCAAACGCTGTAATATCACATGAAAATTCAAAATACGAAGATGTTATGATAGTTAAGAAGGCAGCATTACAGGGCTTTTCCATACTTACCCATAGTTGAACTGGTTTTATTATTATGCCCTAAGATCCACAGGCCGTATTGATCTGTTGGCGTAAGTTGGTGTGTAAATCTTTTGTGATGAAATGCGATCGCTGCTGAAATTTGTCCATGTCTAAACCAGATGACAATTTTATGTGATTAGATGTAGCAACTATCTGTGTTTATCCCGCGGTATCACCGACAGTATATAGGCAACAGATGGAAAACGGGGTACATGTGAAAATTCGGGCCAAAGTGCTGAACCTATTACTTATATCGTGAATCGGTGGACAAGCTGCGTATGCAAACTTGTATGTCAAACGAATGACTAGCTGCATGTGTGGGCCACGATACAGAAGCCGAAGATCAGTAAGAACTGGATGACTAACGAAGTAATAGTAATATGTGTGACGAGTACGCGCCAGACCAAGGACGGTCACATCGAAATGTACCAGGGGGAGTCAAAAAGTAAAGCCATTTTATTTCGGACAGGTATAATTACCAACACAGGAACATGTACTATACATCAAAATAAAGCTGGCCATCTGTGGATCACATCCCTACTTCTCGTAGAATCATAAATGTCCAATAAAATGTTCATAAAACACGCGTGTATAACACCATTAAGTCGGTTGAATATCCGATAAAACCCTGGTCAAAAATTGTAATAGACACCACGGAACTATTTGCCAATGCGCCACAAGAAAAAGGAAAGAAAACCTTTATGGTGTGCTAACAGATTGCCAGAGTCTTTCTTTGTGATGGAATGACTAAAATTTTAATAATAAAATGATTGTAACACATTTTGCGAATGTTGACTTGTTCGGATACATTGTTATCGACAGCAGATCCCAGTTTTTCGGTATGGAATTTATGCGGCTTCTGAAAGGCAATGATGAGCGGCATACAAAATTATGTCAAACAACTCAGTAACTATGGAACTTGTAGAACGTCTTAATATCACACATTTAGGAAGTTCATCCAAACGATTATCTGTGGGGCTAAGCGGTGGTGACAAGTCTAAGCTGCATATTTATTAACCTAGAAAACTATGTCTCATACGGCTGTGAGTAAAACTTCTTCGCAGTTAATACCAGGAAGGCATATAAGGCTTAGATTTGACGCAACGTGTTTAACGTAACAAAGGCGAACTGCACATCAAACGAACTTCAGATGACTATTACACCTGCAAAATTGGCACACAATTTTGAATAGTTTGACATTTTAGAAGAGACCTAATCGTGAAAAGTCAG
>JTDE01000661.1:158790-171836 GCA_014338405.1 Paragonimus skrjabini miyazakii
ATTTCATGAGACAATAGGACGGATGGGCAACAAAGTCCAAATGTGAAATTTCCGAGTTCCACGCGTGGCTTTTTAACTCAGCTGGTAGATCGCTTGTCATGTTTTTGTCGCTGGTTCGAATCCAGCCGACACTGACTTCACAATTGGGTCTCTTCTAAACAGGCTTTTGAGTTCAGAAGGTAAAAAGGTCTGAGGAGACAAACTCCTTGCAAGTCCTGACAGAGTTGAAACCGCGTTCAAGTTGTTCCAAAAGAAACCCACCAAGACCGCTCCCAAACAGTGTTTCATGGGACAGTAGAATCCCGACGATCGCTCACACGCCATGTTTCTAGTCCGACCGACGTTATACGCCTTTGAGTTGAATGGAGAAGTGACAAGTGGCACTGTGCTCTAGGATCCACTGGATACGTTGATCCACCGGCAGGGGCGTGCGTGTGTAATTATGTCTTTTTACACCACGGATTTTTGTTTCTCGTTGCTCAATCAGCCGGCCATTGTAGTGACCTCCATTGACTGGTGTTGACCAAGTGGTACCTAATTCTATCACTTATAAACAGTGTGTCAGGTTTCATATGTTAGACGAGACCCAATTGCAAGAAATCTGGGCGTCGACTGGATTCGAACTAACGATAGAAACGGCACGCCCAAACACGACAAGCGCTCCACCACCTGAGCTACGAATTCACTCCGGAAGCTGCAAAATTTCACAGTTTGACTCAGTTACTCGTCTAACCCACTGTGTCATATGGAATCTAGCAGATGATCCAGTGGGTTGACTACCAAAGCAGGATTTCTTAACCAGTTCACGTTGGAATCCATCAACGCCATCGTCGAGCATGCAAAATGTTTTACGTATAAGTAGTGTGGAATTTTTGAACTCCCGTCGTGGCTCAAGCGTCGTGTTTGGACGTGTTGTTTTTGTTGTTGTTTCGAATCCAACCGAAGCCTAGATTTCTTGCAATTGGGCTTCATCTGCTACTTAATTATTATCGGTTTCTCCCCGATTCTGTCTGGCTCAACTACCTTTGAAAAACATTGTGCATCTGGACCTGATAAGTGATCTGTGTTCCTATTTCTGTTCTAATATACTAAGCGTAACAGTAAGTAACCAAACAAGAGCACGTACATGAGTGGATGAGCAAAACGTCTTTGACAAGAGAAGTTGTGCTGTACATGTTATAGTTTTCTGGTAACACGAAGTGTACAACTTGCTTATAGTTCCTCACTTTATTGCACATCCTCACGAGTCAAATTTACGGAGGTACCAGTAGCGTTATGCCATGAACGTTCTGGAGAATTCAGACAGATATCTGCAATTTATTTATCATTTAATGGATCACATATTATATGTAGGGTCTCATACTGAAACCTGGACAGAGGAAGTAATCGTGAAAGTCAGTATTTGGATCTGAAACCCCTTAAAAACAAGTATGTGTATTAGCTGAACAATCAAGAAGTAATGACTGTTCAGAGGGCAGATTGATGTACATGTAAAACGAATCTGAAAGAAACTTTTTGCATGCCACCGTTGTATAAAAATACTATATGTACCCTTGAGTGCTCCGTATTGAGATGGTACGATATGGCTGATTGTGGAAAATGCTAACTTCAAGCGGGCTATACTTTTTATTCCCCACAGTGAAGTGTACGAGGATGCCGAGGCTTTGTATCGGTATTTAGCAGAAATCAAAGAACGCTCAATCCAGGAGACTGAAGACAAAGGAACAGATGAGGAAAGTACAAAAATCTCGGGCACATCAAGCTGTGAACATAAATGATATCCTATTGAAAACGGCCAGTATCGCATTTTCCAGTTTCTTGTCATCTGTAGATTGCTTCGGGTTCAGACGATGTATTTAATTACCTCCTACCTTTCAGTCTGTGATTATGATTTCTTCTGCATGCATTGTGATGATACCGTTTTGGGGTATAGGCGTGCTCGCGTTCGTACAATTTATCTGCACGGATCACTTTGCCAAAATTGTCTTTCTACCTCTCATTCTATCCTTCCCTCCTCCGAAATATGGATTGCTACCCAAATCGTGATTTTCACTTCTGTGATCACCTGCTTAGAAGTGATTGTTCGTTTACCGTTTTTACTTACTCCTTCCACTGTACACAGACATGCCTGTTTCCGTAAGTTACTTCTCGCAGCGTCCTTCCTACTGCGTCATACTTATCTACGATATATATACATATACACTTATCATCCTCCAGAGTAGCCACGTATCAGGCAGTACTTCACTTTTAGTGTTTACGACTCACTGGTTATCCATAGGCCAAATTGCATTTCCCAAAGCATTCCCCTTGAAATTATTCAGCTCCGAAAAGCCTGCGCTTTTTGGAAAATGACTTCCATTGAGTTCTGCTACGCTAGCATAATGTAGCGGCTTTTTACGTTCGTCGCAAGGTTAAATAGAAAACAACACTTGTGAGGACGTACGTTGGGAAATGAAGTTGCATATCAACTTTTCGGTCATAAGAATAGAACGCTTAATAATAATGATAATAATAATAATAATGTATCGTATTTGTCTTAATATACCCGAGCGGCGCTTATCATTTTCCTAAGGAAACTGCTGACAAAGTTCTAGACAACGCCTCTTCTTAATGAGTTGCCACCTCAACCGTTCCGAGACTGGTTATCTATGAAGAATTTGAGTGCTCAGATATAGATACGCTGGCCGGCTTGGGTTCTGACAATGATTCCTTTCCTTTGTAAAGAGGGACGGGGTCACAAATAAGGTGTTGGTTATTCTTGATGACCGATGAATATATTTTCAGGAGTTCGAAGACTCCACCTCCTGTCCAAGATCCCATTACCAGTTACTCATGTTTCCACATCGTCTACTTCTGAAAAATGTTAATATGCAACTAGTAAATGACACTGGTATTGATAGGACAGAACTAGTTCTGTTCATTTTATTGAAACGGTTCAAGCCACAAATTCAAATGAAATAACTTTGCGTGATACTGTTCATCACACTCGAAGATCTTTCAATATTAGACGACAAGCTGGACGAGGCTAAAAACAAAACATCATTATATTGCATATCAATCAGATAAGTTCACAGCTCGCTCTGTAAGTACTTTATTTTAGTCGCACATATGAGTTACCGAGTATCGGTCTTACTTCATACTGGTTGGTTAGTCTTGATCTAGAACAATCATTTTTCAAGCACCAAGGCCCCAATGCGCTATTGATCGAAATAACTGGGATTACTCTGTTTTATTAATCACTGGTACGTTAAGGACAACCGCGTACGGTAGGCTCGTAGTGGTAATCACGATGTGGTTCGTTCCGTTTCAGTTCTTCAAAACATCGTTTCGATGACTATACAGCGAATTTTGTGCGTTGCTCCGTTTCGTTCTCAGATCACTCTAACTCAACATATGAATGAAGGTCGGCAACTATTCGCCATGTTTGTGAAGTCTCTAGTCCCCGAAGACTCTCTACAAGGTTAAAATCCAGACTGCAAGCCGGCTATTCCAAAACTTCAATTCCACGGTAAGACCGGGCACGCTGATGATGCGTTGTTTTGTTTGAAAATGGAAGTCGCGTGCTTATTTGAAGAAATGGTAGAAGAACATGCTTCGGCGCATTGGTATAGACTGTCGCAGTTTGATCTCCACTCAGAATTGCCAGTTCAATTAGCCTACTGAAAATGTGTCATCAGGGCGTCGGCAACTGCATGTCGTGAACACGTCTGTAAAAAAAAGAACGTACGTTGGAAGGTCATGCTGATAGAAGTTCGGGCCATCCGGTTAGTTGTTAAATATAGCAGTATACTACCAGTAAGTCTGAGGAAGATGTCGCCCAATCCACTCTGAGCATGGCTAGGTTTGACACTGATTCAACGAAACAACTCTGTCCATCTTTTGCAAATCGATGAGACTTTCTCGTAGTGTCTATGGTACAGTTCTTGTCAAAACTGAGCTTAAGCGTCAAGCTGGATTCGTTGGCATCCGCGGTTCTGGCGAATCCCTATCGAATGACCAAACGCTTAGCACATACTGAGAAAGCACTCGAATGATTTCATCTGTCAACAGTTTTACTTGATTCGGTGCTTACAAACCAACGACGCATATCACCATCATAGGTAGCAACACATCAGTGGTTCTCACTTATGTCTAACTGCCACAATAATTGCTGCAGCAGCGAAGCGTTCCATCGAAAGCTAGGCGCAGCTGTGCACGTCCTTGCGTCAAGCTGCCACCCATTGAAAAGTATGGGTTTTAACTCACAGCACGACCCATCAGGTGGGCGTTACTCAGCCGACTGCTTACGGCAATTAATCAGTCGCAATATTACACCTGATTTGATTGTTAAACATAGCCTTGCTTTCACCACAAAAGCACATGGATCGCGGGAGCAGCACGCATGAAACATAAGTAAACCGTCCTTATAACTTTACTTCTATTTTTACGCATTCAGAATTAAAACGTAGACAACAAACTCGTTATGGAATTTTTCAGGCTACCTGATAAATAAAGAATTAGGGCAGTAACGCACAATCAGATGCCAATGCTTAATTCATCATCAGCAAAGACAGTAACACATCAGTGGTTCTCGCTGGTACTTAACTGTCGCACAGCTATGAGGAATAACCAAGCTCTAGCCAAGAAACGGAAGGGATTCAACAGCTATGGCAATGCCTAAACGTTTAACAGCAAGCTGCCTATACTTTGCAAGCATACTTCCAAGGTATGAGTGAAAGGCGTCATCATCCCTATGGCTTCCACTGTCCGCATCATTAAGTTCATTAGCCTCAGAGACAACTCGGTCAAACAAAGTCCCCAGCCGCTTACCCTGCGAGTCACGAGGGCCACAAGTGTCCACTTCGCACCTTACGCTAGTCGGTTGCAGCTCAAACAGACGATTAGCTGGCATCCTCAGTACACGGCCCAAGCACCTAAGTCTGTATAAACTTACATATTGAACAAAAGAACTAGCTTGGCAAACATTATCAAATACCCGTACTATGACCTCTTCGTCGCTTACTCGTTGATGCCACGCGATGCGAGCGGTCGAACACAAATATCGATTAATAAATGCCTATGGACGGTCCGCATCTTCCGTTTTGATCCGCCAAGTTTGATGCCGTAAAGTAACACAGTCCTCACAGTTGCCTTCTATACGTAACTTTCAAGCCTCTGAAAAATGCAAAAAATCCAACTGTCCACAATTTTATCGCAATGGTTCACACTAAGAACAACATAGACTTTTCTTCACAAGGGTTTCATCGCTTAAGATTTCAGATTTAAGTCGGCAATATTGGAAAACCAATAAGAACGAACCCTGGTAAACCGACAAACCTAGAACACTCCACCAGAGTTCTAGACCACTGAAGGCAATACAGTACAATCTAAGAAAGATTCCCGATTAAAACAACCTACAGTCAGCTTGCACACATGACAACCAGCTCATTTCAAATAGTACATTGACTAACATTACGAAAGATACGCCGAAAACTTAACGAGGTGAATTAAGAATCGCCTTCTGCAGAAAAACAGGACCGTCACGAACGATTTACGAAATTTATCCAAGAAGTTGGAGACGCTATCCTGTAAAGCATGAACAACACTTTTGAGTTGATTGCTGGGTTTGCGAGAGCTCAATGACTTCATTATCACTTACACCTGTAATAAGATTCAACTGGAACGGTTTCCTGATTGGAGAAAGTTTAGCCAATCATAACTCACGCAGAAGCTGCTGTGAGCGGAATTGTGGTCGATCGGCACCAACTAATCAAAAATGGCGATCAGCTGTTACAACTAATTTGTTTGCAACAGGCGGAGATTAAAACATGTTGTTTAAATGCATGTCACATTTAAACGATCCAGATGCTGGAGGCAAGGTAGCGGATCGTAGCAACGAATGAGTTGATCAAAAAGCTTGTAGCAAATACTGTTGTTCCTCTACAACAGTGCTGTTTTTTTAATAAGACCGAAATTGCTTAGTGACGCACAGACTACTGTTGTTCTGGTTCTTCCGATTTGGTAGCTAAACACGCGCCAACACAGTCATGGGTTTACGCCCGGTTGCTACAAATCACCATGTCCATGCCTGAGCAGCCCGACAGTATTCAGCCCAAATATGACCACGCGTATCGCACGGCAGCGAACAGGCCGAAGTATACGGACTGATAATTTAATGTTTGGACTGATTATGTGAAGTAAAAAGAGAAGCAGACCTGATCAAGTACCACAAGTTTATTCTAGTCTGTGTTTTAGCAAATGTACATGAGCAAGTAACTGACGAAAAGAGTAGAGATTAAATAACAAATAAAATAAAAGAAAGATGGCAAGATGGACCGGAATTCGAGATGATGAGGCGATACTGGACTGGGATAACGAATCGGAATGACTTAAACAAAACACAGCAAGGCGCATGAAGGAGACGAGGAGGGAAAACAAAAAACAAGTTCACGGTTAGCTTTTGCGTCAAAATAGACAGAAGGTTGTTGAATGGGAGAGACCGGGATCGACACACATACACACACAACGGGATGTCGAAGGCTGGCACTCAGTCGGTAGGGCAATAACCGGAAGTGAGGCAACCGAGGAAGGGGAAAGAAAATAACGAATAATCTGGGACAGATGCCGTCTGTCCGGTCGCCTTTAGTCGAGGATGATTGCGTGGTGCGGTCCGGTTCGGGAAGTCGGCGACTAATGCAGGTCGGCCATCTGTGAAAACGTAAATGCGGTAGAACAGCGCGCCTGACGGCAGTAACAGCAGGAAGGCCACTGCGCAGCTGGAGACCAAAATATACCCAGAACAGAATGACGGGAGGTACGCGCGCGAGAATTGCTTACATGGGTGATGAAGCACACCGATCAGTTTCTTTCCAATTCACTAGCTAACAGAAGTGCACGGCAAAGTTGGGGAGCCCATCTGACGTAAAACACGGTCTAACCATTTCAGTGGGCCATTCAAATGGATTTCAACCCAGCAAGGAGTACTGGTAATTGTCTGACGTCTGAAATGAACGAATAAACAAAAGTCAAATGTTTTCATTAGCAAGCATAATTTAAAATTGCAGGCCATTGTGACAGGCTTACAATCATACACAGAAATGAGACCATTAATACAGCGGATAGTAAAAATCAAAAGGAATCATTTTTGTAGATGCCGGCTTACTCACATTTGCGATCCGGTTATCGGTTTGTGAAGTGTGAATACCCTCATTCAAAACACTTGAGTTCAATCGTAGAAGCCTTATGTAGTAAGTTCCATCCCTCATTCTCATTTAACTGTCAGCCAGTGTTTGCATAGAAATTAAGCAGGCGCTTCAACCACCGACGTATTACTATTGATACTGCTGGTTAAGAAGAAACCGGAGGCGATAAAGTATTAGCATTATCGAAGACGACATTTCTCCTTCGATCAACTGTGTAATTAATAACCAGTTAAACCTGACCATAAAAGACACACAGCCACAACACAGAGAGATGGGAGCTACGCATTCGGTTATTCACCGAGCTTCTCATTTAAGTTGCAAACGTTTTATCATCAAACGAAGTGACATCCTCAGTGTGTATGGGTTTGAGCGTGTAGAGTTAATCGTGGAAGTAAACAAAGTTTGAGGAAAGTTCAAAGCTACAGTGACCAATCAGCCACCAACCCAAAAGGTCAAAAACAACAGGTCATAACCAATTGTAATTCTTGCCAAAAGGTAAATTCAGTTTCGTATACGAGATTAGGTATTCATCAAACTTTACCGATCCCCACAATCAACCCAATAAGCTTTGATAATGTCACCATATTTGGTGATTAAACGTTTGTAAACTAAACGCCAAGCTCAGCGATCAACCGAATATCTACACCACAAACCCGAGCTACCAACACCACTAATCCCAACAATCAGAGCAGAGATGGGATTTGTTCAGCCAAGAGACAGGGTCGGACAAAGCTTAGGTATGGTCGTTCACAGACGTTTTCGCACGTAATTCAAAATTGCGAATGACTTTTTTCACAGGCACTCGAACTACTTACATAATAATAATAATAACAGTTATGAGGGAAAAACTAAAAGCTGAGAAATTAACAAACCAGCAATTTCTTACAACATGAATGTGCATACAATATGGACATTGGAGATTAATGTTCCACGTACAATTCGTACATGTCAGAACAAGTGTAGCTGAAAGTTGGAAAAACGCACACAAAAGTAAATTCTTTCATTTGCTTCAGTAATATATGTGATGAACGATTTCCTTTAAATAAGTTGTCAAATCATGGTATGATATTGATGGCGAAAACCAACATAGATTACTTTGGGGAGTAAATTCACCTTCTGGGGTCGATTTAATCCCCAGAAGACTCGAAAATTCCGCAACACAAATTATGAAGAATAGCAGCATAGCTCTGTTAGCTTCTTTGTTAGAAAAAAAACCCCGCAAAATTGAGCGAGAAAATGAGGCGCACGCAAACATGTCTTTGATTAAAAGAATTAGGAAGGAACGCATAACAATTTTTCCGTCTTTGACCGATGACTCCACAAAACACTCACAGTAATTAACTTCCAATTTTGACGTTTGAAACAATCTCAAACATTACAACAATAAATTGAACAGTAAATAAGATTAAATTTTACCTACCACAAGATACCTTCCACAACCCAGAAGGTTGGGAACAACTGCTTTAGAAAAGATACTGTAGAATTGGCAAGACTTACCGGTATTCAGCACCCCAACCCTTGACAAAGCTGATCCGAATTGCGCACATGTGTGTCAGTGCAAACACCGATTCGTAGCTCCGAGAGAAACATTCGACCAATTGAGTGGCAAATGCACGACTGTCAAATAGCTTGAGATTGCACTCTGCAGGGGAGAAATTAGCACCCAGAATAATAATTAACCAGCTCCTTCAACTTATTCCGCAATAGTTACTTCTAGTAAATGACAAACAGGTCACCGGATGACAAGGGACAGTCATACTGTGAACTAAGGCTGTCGGCTGCGTCAACTAAAAGAAATTGTCCTGAGCTCATTGTGTCGGCAGATTTTGCAGTCTTAATTATATTACTCAAGACAGTTGACAGTAGTCAACCTAAATGTAGAAACGAAACGGACATTACATGTAAAGACTCACTCGGGGGAACTTTGACCACAGTCGCTGGATGCCAATTATGATAATGATTACAACTTGGAGACTGGACGAATATGGCAGCATCACTTAGACATTCCAAATAGACTTCATTGCCGACATGATGGAGACGCAGTCCACGACCTG
Source organism: Paragonimus skrjabini miyazakii (assembly GCA_014338405.1). Lineage (NCBI taxonomy): Eukaryota > Metazoa > Platyhelminthes > Trematoda > Plagiorchiida > Troglotrematidae > Paragonimus > Paragonimus skrjabini miyazakii. The sequence goes on from JTDE01000661.1 coordinate 168,026, forward strand.
CAGAAAGTTGACAGAAATTGCAACGAGAATTGCAAATCAGAGAAACGCTTCATGTAGCGGCGGTTAACAAATACGAACGAAACTTCCGACAACTGTGAAGAGGGGACCGGTAGTCTGAGAGATACAGCTAATCACGACCTTGATGATTGCACGCCGTTAAATAACACAGATATGAACAGCAAACGGAATCGGCTGCACAAAAATCCAATGAGCCATTTTGGACACAAGTCAAGTCTTGTGTCGCAGCGGTCACCCGCAGCTAGAACAAACACCTGTAAGCAACGCACACTAAAACCCATCGAGCACTTATGAATTCATTGATGAAGCATCACTTAGGAAACGGTGTGCTTGATCAAATTCTAAATTGCATAGTCTGTGTGCTTAAACTCTGTGAGTGAAAATCGGCATCCTAATTGTTCTTCTAATGAGGTTTCAGATACTCGTCACAGGTCTATTCGAAGGCCTCATATTACTAGACGAGCAATGGGACAAGAGAAGTGTTTTTGACTAGCGTTATGTGTAGAACAACTTCCGTGATGAAGGCTAATGACTTATCGATATGGAACGTATGAGATAGCTGATCCAAATACCAGAACTGGTGAAACGTTCCCCAACCAAATAGATTCTAAAATGCTTTGTTTTTAGTTTACTTGCCTACCATCAAGAGTGAGTAGTTGAGTAAAATTGATAGACTTCTTGGAAAGGGTTTGTGTGATTACCTAGACCTTAACGGCACATCGTTTTCAATTCAGTGGTTGAGACTGAAGCATCTACCACATTTTACTACAAATAATGTTCACTTTAATATCGGAAAAGACATTAACATGTGAAGTGGTTAAGTGAACGTCATCGTTCTCATGGATAACGATACATCAATGAGTCAAACCGACATCTAATTGTCATACAACTATGTAGAACATAAAAAAGCAACAGAAAGGGATAGAAGCTAATTACCAAGACACCTATGTCTAAACTTGAACATCGAACGTCAATTAGCATCTAGTATTGTCTGTACTGCTTGAGAATCGTCAAAGAACACCCTGTTGTCGGCACATTCAAGATCAATCAGTCTTCCATCAGATGAGATGTCCAAGTGGCCATTTTGTGAGTTATGTAGACAGTCATCCATCGTTTTGCGTATGACAAAACTGAACAAAAATGATGGGTATGTAGGAAGTTCTACGCGCAAACTCACGTGGATAGTTTTGCAGCCCATGTAGAAGTTGACTAATATGTTACTGGGAAGGTGGGTTATCGGAAATGCATGGACGACTAACAACAAACTGACATATTGATGGAAAAACCTAATTGCGGCCCGTTAAAACACACAATCTAGTTGGAAAAAGACAGCTGTCTTCCGTTTCTTGACAATAATAACCCAAAGCTAATCTGATAGCGTCGCAAGAAACTGTTTACGAAAAAATTCAATCGGACGTGAAAATACTTGCGCCACGCAGTTACGTCCTGATTCTTCACGAGCGTGGTCTAATGAGAACACCGTCCGATCGACGAGGAGGAGCAGCACATTGATAACACAAACAGACGAATATCAACGGCGAACTATGGTCGGATGAAAAGTAGCATTCAAGAATAACGGTACCAATTTTGGAAGGATGATTAGTTCCTACCTTGTAACGAGTTTTACGCGTGGCCTAAGTCGTACCACATACACGTGCCAATACAACATCAAGGCCCTTAATCAAGCACCGTTTTCTACTTCATCTCATCTCACTCCGAGCATTTCACTAATGTAATATGGGCACAGGTTCCACTTGTATTCCTCTGGTTCTCAAGTTTCAATCACTAATTTAACAAGCTTAGCAGGCAAGCAACTAAACTGAGTACCGTTCCAAAATGGAAATGGTTCATTTGAATACAAATGTACTTTATCAACACAGCAGTATTTGCCGTCGACGGTCGGTCGGCGTGAAATTTCGAAACCTTCAAATTAACCGTCGAGTACCGTAATTAGATTTACCGGACTGATCGGATCATGTGCTCTGTATGTTTATTGCTCGTCTGTTACCAGGTTCGCGCGGCTGCTAACGGTTAGAAGATATTCAAGGTGTCCACGTGACGACGTGGTTATGGACTATGAAAATCTGATCATCCTGCCGAAGGAGATTTGGAGCTGCATCTGCTAGGTTTAGAAAGGTGTGACCATCGACATCGTTAAGCGGAAGACCCACACATTTTTGTCGTGAGGAAAGATATAAATAAACGCCCAGCATGGTGATAGACGGCAATACTTTTACTCTCCTGAAGCCTTTCAGTTCGTTCAAGCGATTTACGAGAAATACAACCCCAAACTTCACTGACCGTTTATGATCAGCTCACTCGTGAAAAAGGTTATTCCTTTGCAGATCATGCCAGTAGTAATTTCAAAGACGCGGTACATCAGAACTGAGGCCTTCGTCGCTAAGTGTAGAAGTGTGCCGTTCGAATGATTTAAAAATGCGGCGTTCGATCCACTCCAGTTCCCATTGGATTAGGTACTGATTCAGTTAGACCACCTTGCTGTAAACAAGCAGAACTTTTTGTGGTTTCTGTTACACAATTCTTGCCAAAACTTTTAGCACAAGCGTACAGCTAATTTCTGACAATGACAGTCCTGATGAACATCGGTCGAATTACTTGACGCTTGTCTTGTCCTGATAAGGCAATCTGAAGATATTTTTTGTCAACTGCTCAATATGACGTGGTAATCAGTAAGTAGTAAAGCATATCACTGCACGCTTTGTGTAGTAGCACAACGATTTACAGTATTCTTACTAATCTCTCCGGCTTTGACAAGTTACTGTCTCGTGACGTGTTGGGGAGCATAAAAATGTGTTTAGTTCCTGACTCACAGCATCGGCGATCGAGTGGATAATACTAGTAGGTAGACACGACTAATCGAAGTTGATCACGTAACACTGTTGATACGTGCGGTTTTGAGTTCAATGAAGGAATGCATGACTTACGGGAGCCACAAACGTGAGGCATACAGTCTTACTGGAGCTGTTTTTGTATACTAATGAATAAAACAGACAGTAAATTGAAGGTAGAATATTTTCACTCATTTTAACCAATAATGCTTTTGTGATGATAACATAGAAGGAATAGTTGCTCGTAGCTACATATTAATGCACGCAGCTGAAAAAATATTCCTCAGGATTTTGTCTCAGGAGTGTACATCTACTACATTAAACATACATTTAGGAGACTCCTTCAGATTACACCAACTGTCTCGTCATTCATATCATTTTGCTCGTAGTTTCGGCCACTAAGCTTTTAGTTTTGCTGGGCAAGCAGATAAACTAGACACCGTTCTATATCCACGATGACCTGTTCGTTAAGTTAACGCCATCTCAGAAGAACTAACAGATCTCTCCTACACTTGGCCAGAACGTTTTCCCAGGTGTCTAGTCGAAGAATTGTAATTTTCAGTCCTGTATTATGAACTTGAGAGGGTGTAGCGAAATTCGTTCGAACAAAGAACGTATGACACGTCATAGTTTGACAGATTTTTCAAGTCCAGTTCGAAGAAAGCCAGTTTTTCCAGGGGATAAGTAAAATATACGTGAAAAGAAACGACAGTAATTTCATGTAACTCCATGAAACGCGATTGGGTTGGTGATATAGGGGCAGCTTAATCGAGTCGAATAAATCATCATCATCATCATCATCATAGACAGCAATACATCAGTGATTCACACTGATGCTTAACTGCCACACAACCATGAAGAAGAAGAAACAAACCCTGTTTAGGGAGAGAGAAGAAAAAAGAGGGAGGGGAGGGGACCTAACCACTAAAAAAGAGCTACGTCTA